>PVKP010007221.1:0-78369 GCA_004027715.1 Plecturocebus donacophilus
CTGGGTTCAAGTGATTTTCCTGCCTCAGCCTCCTGAGTAGCTGGGATTACAGGCATGTGCCACCATGCCTGGCTAATTTTTTTTATTTTTTATTTTTAGTAGAGATGGGGTTTCTCAGGTTGGTCCTGAACCCCTGACCTCAGGTGATCCACCCACCTCGGCCTCCCAAGGTATTGGGATTACAGGCGTGAGCCACCATGCCCAGCCAGCACTAACACTGTCTTAATTTCTCCATTAGAAACCAGAGAAACCTTTAATGAAGAGTGACGGAGAGAATGGCCTGTGATTGGATTGTGAGCCTGTTTCTCCCAGCAGGCTGCCCCTCTGCAGGCATCTCCCTCCCACCTGACCCATGGTCTGTGCTAGTGCAAGTTAAAATGGTCACTTTCTTGCCTCGGAGCTGATCCCAGCCTCAGATACTTTCCAGTCTCTCTGCTACCCGTCATTCAGTCTTTTGAAGTACAGCATTAACTTTAACTGTGACTTCACTGCAAAAACAACTTTGCCAATGGAATGACATTCATGTCATCTCTTTCCCCAGATCTTCCTGTGAGCTCCTCTCTCTCATTCAATTATCTCTACTCCAATGTCACTTCCTTGGCTGAAGGTAAAATAAGCCCGCATTCCACACACTGCAACCTTGCCTTTGTTGCTTTACAGCATGTATTGTACCATAGCCTGACCACAAATACCTCTTGCTTAATTGTTCATTTTCTGGCTCTCCTTCCAGAATGTATCTTAAGACAAAGAATTGCAGATTGGCATTGTATCTTCCATCTAAGCGCATGCTCAAGGGAACTCAAGTTAGTCAAGTTAACATTTTCTTCCCCTATAAACTAGGGCTCCCTAAGGAGTAATTTTTTTAGAATACTGATTTCCATGATCAAAATATGCTTGGGAAATGCATCATGGCATATATGCTTCATGAGGACCGGTTATCTTTTCATAGTGATATTTCTAGTCTATAAAGGTTTATCTGAGTACACAGTAGGTACTCTCTAAACGTTTGTTGAATGAATGAATCTAGGCAACTTCATCTTTGCTTTTTATTTTCTTCTTGAGACAGAGTCTTGCTCTGTTGCCCAGGTTGGAGTGCAGTGGCACAATCTTGGCTCACTGCAACTTCTGCTTCTCCTGAGTAGCTGGGATTACAGGCACATGCCACTATACCCGGCTAAATTTTTTGTATGTTAAGTAGAGACGGGGTTTCACTATGTTGGCAGGCTCGTCTCGAACTCCTGACCTCAAGTGATCAGGCTGCCTCAGCCTCCCAAAGTGCTGGGATTATAGATATGAGCCCCCACACTCTAACCCAGCCCCTTCACTTTTTAAAATTTGAAGTCTTGAGATATCAATGAAGAGATTGCTTAACTTTAACTCAGTTTTCACTCTGCAGTTTTCATAGGAGACACTTGGGTGGCTTTTCTGTAAGATATTGTCATGTCTTGCTTCCATGAAAAGAGGCTTATTTTTATCATTTAAAACGTTACAGAGGAGGAGGAGGTGATTGCAGTAGTATAGTATTGATAGGTGGTTCTTCTGGGCAGAGCACAGCATCCTGTTTTAAAGATATTAGAAAGCATAGCACGGTGTAGGGAGGGACGCTGGGGAATTCTTCCTGGACAGCAAATGGCTCTTACAAAACAACAGTTTGATGAGCTCAGTGCAAATGAATCAAAAACATATGGATTCAATTTCCCTTGAAACACACATGGCTTTAACAATTAAACACCACTGCGATTAGCAGGGAAAAGAATACACAACAGAGATTTGATGGAGGCCATTGGAAAACATGTCTGAGGTCTTTCCTGGGCCCAGCATGGGGTCATTCCCATAGGACACGTGGCGTTCTAGCTGCAGGACACACAACGTCCTTTTCCAGATGCAATCTATCGGGAGCATTAGTAGTAACTTTCACAGCAGCTCTGTGGAGGAGAAATGGCTTTTATGTTAAGGAAAATGAGTGGAGTAGAATTACATTTTGAGGGGGTTACAGTTTCTGCTTTTGTTACACTGATAACATGCATAGACACACACACACACACACACACGAGTGTCTGTGTATGTTACGGTAATTCTCTTCAAGAAACTCAAATCCTCCAAAGACATCATCTCATTTGTTTTTATTATGTGTGCCCGAGAGATATATGTGATTATTTCAGCTCTACATTTAGGGAAGGAACTTAAAGAACAGAGAGGTTAAGGAGGTGACCCCAATCACACAGCTGGCCTGTGGACTGGCCAGGCAAAAGCCAACATCTCCAGTCTGCAGGCAGCCAGTTCCTACCTCCTCATCTGCACTGGCTCTAGATTAATAAAGCCATGTACAGCATTACTGTATATTAACTTGAAATTGGGTTTCCTAAGGGGAATTCTGCTTTTCCCAATGATACTTGTAGCATTCAGCAACTGGTGAGGAAGATGCAATTAATTCTTCTCTCATGAGTATCATCATTATATAAACTACCTCAGCAGCCTCCAGGGCCAGATACAAGACACTGAATTATATATCACAAAGCTGTTCCTTCCATCAAACAGCTCAGGGCCAAAAGGAAAACCCAAAAGGCCATATGGTCACGCGTCACCATCCTTACTTAATGGGCACAATAGTTTTCTATTCGGCTCAAATGTGGGGGAAAACCTTGCCCTGCTTCCACTTCATTTTAAGACAGTAAATGTATATATATTTTTAAGATCAAGAGGGAGTAGCCTATGTGATCTAGTATTTTGGATCTTTCTGTATCTAATTTATCTACCTCAAATATCTTTGGCCCACAAAATGGTCCCTAGGGTTTATTTAGTATAATACTTTAAAGCTGGAGAAAACTTTAAAGGTGATTCACACCAGTAGTTCTCAGTCTGTCCCGGCATTAACCTCTTGTGTCATGGCAGGAGCAGGTGGTGGGGATTAAAGAAATGTCACACCCACAGGAGCTGCCCTGCCTGCCCTGAGGAGGAGCTCAGGCCCCGGCACCTGCTGGCAATTCCAAGGGGCTGCTATCTAGTACACCCCACTGAACCCTCTCCAATCCTGCTACCTAGAGATGAAGCAGTCTCGTCAAACACACAGGCCATTGCCTCTTATGTTTCATGGATCTGTTCATTCCAGAAATATTGTATTCATATGGATACCTGTCTTAAAATTCTACCTGGAGCAAGGCATGGTTGCTCATGCCTCTAATCCCAGCACTTTGGGAGGCTGAGGCGGGAGGATCGCTTGAGTCCAGGAGTTGCAGATCAGCCTGGGCAACATAGGGAGACCCCATCTCTACAAGAAATTTTTAAAAAAGCCAGACATGGGGATGCGTGCCTGCGGTCCCAGCTACTTGGAAGACTGAGGCGGGAGGATTACCTGAGCCCAGGAGATGGAGGCTGCAGTAAGCCGTGATGACATCACTGCACTCCAGCCTGGGCAACAGAGCAAGATTCTGTCTCTAAAAAATCACACACACACTCGGGATGTGTTTTAATCAGGTATGATAAGACCTTAACATGATTGTTAAGACAGGAAGCATTTAAACTCCCGCACGACTCCTGGAAACAGGGGCCGGGCACACCACGCAGGGCCATGTGGGGAAGCAGCAGGCTGGCCAGGAGCCGGGGGACGGAGCGAAGAGCGGGGCGAAAGCCTTTCCTGGGTATCACAGGAGGCAAGGTGAGGGAGCGGAGCAGAGCTGGGGTTGGGTAGTTAGAGTCATTTCTGCCGGCTCGAGGGCATTGGGGTGCTCCCCCTTGTCAGATGCCTGGCCCTGGGGTGATTCAGGGCAGGAGAAGAGTATCCCAGACTGCAGGAGCCAGATAAAGGAGGAGGGTGCAGCGTGGACAGGACGGTTGGTTTGCAGGTCATGGGCGCACTCACCTGCAAGCCTTTCTATCTCTAGAAATCAGCTAACCTCAGGGGGCCATTCCTTCCCAGGTTCACAAGGCCCGGTGATGTCAAAGTCGCAAAAAATACAAAGTTAATAAATAACACGATTAGTACAGTACCTCATTAACCATCAGAGTGCTCAAAGAGGATCACAGAAATAAGATAATAATAAAAGATTTTAATTGCAAGTTTTCAGTTTATACATGGCTTCCAGATATCATTGCTCTTTTAATCTTCCTAGAAAATCTGTTACCCGCATAATAATTATCGTCATCCCTGGATTTGGAAACCAAGGCTGAAAGGGAGAAGAGGATGTGGTTTCCCGATAGCAAATCTTGGGTAGAAACCAGACTTTTCCACTCCAGATCCTGCGTTCTGCTCATGCCGATTCCGGTGGATGTGAGCCTTGGATGCTGCCTCTGACACCTGCTGTGCAGCAGAGACTGCGTCCAGGACACAGGCAGAGTGTCTCCCACGCTGTGACAGGTAATGCCTGCCTAAGCTATGACCCACTAAAAAATAGGCCTATGGCCGGGCGTGGTGGCTCACGCCTGTAATCTCAGCACTTTGGGAGGCCGAAGTGGGCGGATCATGAGGTCAAGAGACCAAGACCATCCTGGCCAACGTAGTGAAACCCTGTCTCTACTAAAATATAAAAAAAAGTAGCTGGGCATGGTGGCGTGCATCTGTGGTCCCAGCTACTTGGGAGGCTGAGGCAGAAGAATCGCTTGAACCTGGGAGGTGGAGGTTGCAGTGAGCCGAGATCGTGTCACTGCACTCCAGCCTGGCGCCTGGCAACAGAACAAGACTCTGCCTCAGAAAAAAAAAAAGTAGGGCTATGAGCCCTCTGCTTTTCAGAGCAGGAGGGGAACATCCCCGCAGCGTTCTGGGCTGGGTGTGTGAGTTTTTTCTTGAAGAACACAATCAGAAATGGGGTCTACGTGTCACATATAAAACACCAACAGGCCAGCCACAGAGAACGCTGCAGGCTTTGATAGACAAGACAGGGTGTCTTTGCCAGCAAAGGGACACCACGCCACATCTTCCTTAATGAAATCGTGCACTTCAGTGAGATGAACATGCATCCGTAGCTCTACCTGCCTCCTCACGGTCCTTCTCCAGCTATAAGGACATCGAATAAACCATATGGACAGAGGGCCCTTCAACCAGTTTCTCAGCGGCAGTGAATCAAGTCAGAAAGGTAATTCAGCCCTCACTCCCAAGGTACAAGGGAAGGCAAGAAAAACTGTTTCTTTAGAGTCTGTTCTCTCTACAGAACCGTTCATCAGTTTCCTCCGAGAGTCTCAATCAATCCCATCAGGAGTGCTTGCCAAAATGAACGCTCTGCGGAAACTCAAGCTGGGGCTTGTGTCTGCTCTCTGGGCATCTTCCCTCATCTTTCTTTTTACAGGTGGCAGGAGGGGACCGTGGTAACATGGAAGGCATGACCTACGACAGGCCCCCAAGCTCCTGGGGCGAAGAGCGGGGCTCTCAGGCGCTGCTTGCCATCAGCCGGTGCCACTTAAATAACTGCTTCACCAGAACTGGCTTGTGTCGGACTCATCCGAAGTCCTTACCAACAGAAGGAATAAGCAATTCACATGGCAAGTTGGCCTCACCCTGCTCTTCCCTCATCAGTGAGGTGATCTGAAACATGCTGATTACCAAGGCCTCCAGAGGCACCAAACTCAATGGTTTGGCTTGTCCGTGCTCTTCAGTCCACACAGATGGCAGGAGCAACTCAGAGGTGGGACGGGTACTTAGGGAGCAGCGACTCAAATATTTTTACTTGATTGCTTTAAAAAATGAGGCTTTGAGAGGTGAAGTATTAACCTCTTGCCCAACATCATACTACTGGGGAGAAAAATCAATCCATCTAAAGCTCTGTCCAAAAGAGGACTCATGTTCTCTTAGTCCCTCACCGGTTTGAGCATACGTCTTTCACCACATGGAGGTTTTTAGACATTCTGTGCTTTGTAGGGTTTACTCATTTTAATCCCCCCAAAAAATCCCTTTCATGTTGTGCAGCTAATCATCGAAATGCTAGGCAACTTGAATGTTTTATTACAAAACAGTATTCCCTGCAGAAAAGTCTTATTTTGATTAATCTTTAGCACTTACAGCTCCTTTCTGCCAATCAAAGTCTCCATCATGCACAAGCCGCTGCTGCAGAGGCCGGGTTTACATGTTGAGCCAGCCCAGAACAACTTTAGGAAGGAGAGGCCGGGCTTTTCCTGTCTCTTGTGATAAGGGGAACAGTATGTTTTACAGACACCTTTGTGGAATCCTTCTTCCCTTAGAGCAGATTGAAAGACTCTTGCTTTAAAGTAGTCACCAGTGGAGTAAATAAAGATGCTGAGTTCTCTTTCTCATGAATATATTACTGATTAAAAGAACAAGATGTTCACAAACCCAGCCCAGATAGGTCTGTAAAGCTTGAAAGAATTTACTGAATTTGCTGGGCATGGTGGCTCAATCCTCTAATCCCAGCTCTTTGGGAGGCTGAGGTGAGTGGATCCCTTGAGGTCACGAGCTTCAGACTACTCTGGTCAACATGGTGAAACTCCATCTCTACTAAAAATACAAAAATTATCCAGGCATGGTGGTGTGTGCTTGTAATCCCAGCTGCTCAGGAGGTTGAGGAAGGAGAATCACTTGAACCCACGAGGCAGAGGTTGGCATGAGCCAAGATTGCACCACTGAACTAAAGCCGACGCCATCTCAAAAAAAAAAAAAAAAGAATTTACTGACTGGCAGGTATTCCCCACATAACATTTTTCATCCATGCTACCTCTGAGCCCACAGCAGTTGCAGACAGTGTCTTTTTCAGGAACCATCCTTATTTTTTATTCTATCTATCCACACTGCTTTCTCCTCGCCCCAGCACACACACCACATTACATATGTGGCTCGTTACAATGCAGAAAGCAGTTGTGCCCTCTTCACGTGTGAGCCAGAAAGAGCACCCATGCCTTCCTGGACCATTGCCCCTTTCAGCCTGCTTGTAACAAAGTTGTTCCTACCTCTCATGGAGCGGGATTGGAAGGTTGTGTACAGCACTGTCTGGAAATGCTGCTTGTAAGTCATGGTCCAGTGGAGACAAGCTGTGTTGGATTTTTCTAGAATTGCCATAGCTAAATATGGAAGAAAAACATGAATGTGGGCCAGATATAGTGGCTCACGCCTGTAATCCCAGAACTTTGGGAGGCTGAGGTGGGCAGATCAGGAGATCAGGAGTTCGAGACCAGCCTGGCCAATATGGTGAAACCCTGTCTCTACTAGAAATACAAAAAATCAGCTGGGCATGGTGGCAGGCGCCTGTAATCCCAGCTACTCAGGAGGCTGAGGCAGGAGAATCACTTGAGCCCGGGAGGTGGAGACTGCAGTGAGCGGAGGTCACACCACTGCACTCCAGCCTGGGCGACAGAGAGAGACAGTCTCAAAAAAAATCAAAAATAAAATAATAAAACATGAATGCTGAATTGCCTTTATTTTTTCATCTGCACACTCCTGCTACCTCCTGGCCACCATCCCACCTCTGGGCCCTCACAGAAACCTCATCTCCCTCCTGTTAATAAATATTGGAAAATGGGATGGTCCCTGGATGGGCACAAAAGCTTAGAAGTCAAGAGATAAAACATTCTCCTCCTGCTTCTAGGAACCATAGGAAAACACTTGAACCTTGCTTGCCTCCAAATTCTCTCCGTAGGAAGAATCCACACCCCAGCAGCCTTGTGGAAGCCTGAAGAAGCCAACTGTCTCTGTGTGGAGTCAGAGTGAAGAGCTGAAGAAGGCCTTTCCCTGGCTGCAGGGGCATTTCCAAGCAATTGAACACAATTTCCTATTTGTTGAGACATTTTGAGATTTGTCATTGTATTTTCACATCATGTTTATAAAGCACAACATTTATCCATTCGCCTCTGTCGGCATGTAGTAAAATAACAGTTAACATTAATTTCATATTGAAATTTCAGAAGCCTTTTGAGATTGCTATTAAACATTTAAAAGCAACTCCTCTTTTCTAGGTAAAAGCCTTTCATTTGAAGTGTCTGCTATTACATTATTGGATCCAGATTTCACTGCTATCAAAAATCTTTAATTTGGTTACATTTGTAAACTGTGCATATTATTGTTTTATGTCTTATAATCATTATGTCTTATAATAAAAATTATTGTAAGACATAAATTATGTACCATATTATTATTTGGTACATAATAATATGTACCAAAATATAATTTCATGTAAAGCCATTTGCAGTTTTGGCAAATCTTGGAAGAATTATAAGCAAACTGTTGAGATGAAATACTTTGCATCTAGCATAGGAGTTCCCACCAGTTACTGAGGTTCTTCTTCTAATATTGAAATTAGTGTGTGCACAGTGGCCTCCCAAATGGGCTTCTCTAACTTTCTCAGTGCTTATCCTGCTCTTGAAGTTAGCAGTTGTTTGATTGTCCAATACTAAAAATGCATATTGATACTGAAGCTGGTTTGTGAATATCCTGTTCTCTTTTCTTCTAAAACCATAGGTTACAATGTTAGACTTTGTCACTTCTCTTTTTTTTATTATTATTTCTTCATTCATTCAGCAATCACTAAGCACCTTCTTTGTGCCAAACACCAGTCTTGACTCCAGGGTTGCTGCACTGAACCATCTAGATCTACTTGTGAATTGTTCTTAGGAACATTGTGCTTTGAGAATGAATTCATTACATTACTAGCAGAGTTCATCACCACATGCCTCATTACAGCAGAGCTTAATTATCATTAATGTAATATTACTTTGTATATTTATTCATTACACACACAATTAGCAATATTATCTTTCTTAGACAAAATACTTTAACAAGTCCAATTACTGAGCTGTTGAAAGGACATATATAAATGTTTGTAAATAAATAGAGGTTGGGAAGATACAAGATGATTGTGACAACAATGTCTATCCCTGAAACATGATAATCATTGAAAAGCATTACATTTATTTTGAGGAAACTGTGGTTTCTCTGAACAGGAAACGTGTGTAGCCACTGGAATAAGACATATGCATAGTATGAGAATAATATCTAACTTCATAGCAAGTCAGTTTTATTTCTTATGATTCGCTGTTCCACTGTGACTATAGTTTGCCGACTAGTTGCACCTGCAACCTTATTATGATTTGTTCTTACAGCCAATCATTCTTCCTTTTCCTTGACAGTGTCGGTTCCTCTTCCTCACCACAGCATGTCATTTTGATCTAGTTATCTGTTTGAGTTTTGTGATACTATTTTCTTAGCATTTTCTCTTATCATTTCTGAGTTCTTACATCAGCTGTTTTGCACACATCTTAAATGTGATTAGGTAAATAAGTGCACAGAGACCTGTCAGTTTCTGACCACCAGCTAGGCACGTGTTCATGTCAGCAATTGTCACCTACTGTACTGTATTTTTTTTTTTTTTTTTGAGACAGGATCTCACTTTGTTGTTGGAATGCAGTGGCGTGGTCATGGCTTACTGCAGCCTTGACCTCCTGGGCTTAAGCCATCCTTCTGCCTCAGCCTTCTGAGTAGCTGAGACTACAGGTGCCTGCCTGCCACACCCTGGCTAAATTTTGGGGTTTTATTGTCGAGTCAAGATCTCATTATGTTTCCCAGGCTGCTCTAAAACTCCTGGGCTCAGTGATCCTTCTGCTTTGGCCTTCCAAAGTGCTGGGATTACAGGAATGAGCCACCACATCCAGCCTATTGTAATTTTCATATACTCACCAATGCTGGCTCTCAATGGTCATATGAAATTATGTGATCACATGAAAACAATGCCTAGTTCGGCCCAAGGGAAGCAGATGCTACTGTTTTACAGAAAGGGTTATTAGTAAACCCATTATGTCCAAGTAAGTAATAAATGCAGTATTAGTTAGATGTGTGTTTTCTGTTACAAGTACCATTTCTGGATTTGATGCGTATATTAGTTATGCAAAATAGCCTTTACTCCAGATACAAAGGAAAGAAGAGAAGGCAACATGGTGAGGTGGAAAAGAATGAGCTTTAAAAACAGATAGGTGTGGATTTACATTTCTGCTTTACTTCTTCCTACTATTAAGATTGGATCCACTGAGCTTCATTTTTTTTAATCTGTAAAATGAGGATAATGAAACAAAAGTCATCAAATACTACATACTAGTTTCTAACTTTTTTCTTCCTTTGAACCAAAAAAGAAACCACATATGTTCAAAACATGCACCACTCAACACTTTAAGATGGAAATAGCTTAAAGTACCAAATTTGAGATTGATGTATTGGGGGATGGACATTATTAAATTTCCTTGTTCAGATGAAACATAATTAACATAATCAGTTTGGAACTTTTTTCATGCCTAATTCACTTTCTAGTCCTAAAATAATGTTGTGCAAATTATTGGCACGTTGTTTCGTTTTCATGCTTAATTAAAAAAAAAAAAAAACTTCTCCTTGTACTTAAATGCCTATTTAGTTCCATTTGGGCCATTTTCTTTGAACTAAATGCAAATGAGGGAGGTTGCATCTATTTCATAATCTCCCTTTAATCAAGATCACTACGAAGCATCAGCCCCCTGGGTGACGGGTGACATAAATCATATTAACTTAATTCTGTGTGTTTCATTAAAGGATTTGGTATTTTTATGAACCAGAATATCTGGGTCACTGCCATAGAAGCTTCAATCAAGCTGCAGATCTTATGGAGTCAATGATGTGTTGCTTATTTGATGAGATGAAGATGAAGTGCCTACTCCCACCTCATAGTGGTCTCATTAATACATGGTTGCTCTAAGAGTTCACGAGTTTGGAAGAGACAGTTGAGTCCTGGCCCCAGGAAACAAAGAAGAAATCCAGATATTATACAGTGTGCTGGACATATAACAATTTATGCATTCTTTCCCCCCTCACCATTGAAATCTATGATTATTCAACTGTTTTCTCAACAATCCAAAAAGGCAAGGTTGGCAGCATGCAATCTGCTGAAGAATCCTGCCTAAATATCCTTTTCCACTTAACGCTGTCTACCATGGAGTCATTTTATTTCTTTTTGATTCTTAGAAGATAAATAAATGATGACATCCCAAACCTCATAATTTGTCTCTTCTTCCACTCGGGCACTTCTGCACAGTATCTAAATATTTATGTTTCTTTGTCAAATGACAGGACCAGGAATGTTTCTGTAATATTTATGAGAACACAGGAGTTGTTAAGAGAAGAATCTTTGCCTCCTAAAGAAGGGACATGAGAAAAGCTGGGAAGAAAGATTGAGCCCACAGTTTACAAAGGTTTCAAACAGCTAGGTGATTATCATCATACGATAAGAGCTTTTGACTGGATTGTATGCAGTTAAAATTACTAGCCAGCATCACATAAATGCAGTGTTAGAAGGATTTCATAAATTAGGAAATCTGGAAGCATCTGGGAGAGTGGATGGTTCACTTTGGGTGGCAAGGATGGCAGATAAAAGGTTTTCACTGGAAAACAAGCCAATTACACATGCCATTTCCTTTCCTGAAAATCCCCAGGGTCGCTGCTGGACATAGAACTTTGGAATGGGAAGAAACTTCCAGAGCTCTGTTCTCTTCCAGATGATCAGAATTCAGGTAGCACAGTTTCTCAGGGTTGTTGGTGATGCCAGACCAATGTCCCTATAGAACTGAGGTTTGTGAGTTTTTTTGAACAAACACAGAAATTGACCCCCTTGGACTTAAGTGGAGTCTCACCCCGTCACTCAGGCTGGAGTGCAGAGTACCATCTGGGCTCCCTACAGCCTCCACCTCCCAGGTTCAAGTGAACCTCCTGCCTCAGCCTCCCAATTAGTTGGGGTTACAAGTGTGTGCTACCACACCAGACTAATTACTGTGTTTTTAGTAGAGACAAGTTTCACTATGTTGTCCAGTCTGGTCTCCAACTCCTGACCTCAGGTGATCCGCCCACCTCAGCCTCCCAAAGTACTGGGATTACAGGAGTGAGCCACCACGCCCAGCCCTTATGTGGGTTCCTTCAGGCCTCCCAGTTAGTGTCAAGAAACTGAAAGTGACCAAATAACCACATCCAGACAATGAGTTGCCAGATCCCTCATCCGCCATGACTGCCTAACCGACCACCTGCTTCCTGCTGGCCAGCTCCTCTTCCTCATCCTCCTTCATTCCTGTTTTCTCAGGCATAGCTACATTGTGTCCTCGCTAGATCAACCCGTTTTGGTGGGTTGGGAAGATGAATTTGACACTGACCTCCTATCTCCTCAGTGACGTCATCCAAAAAAAGCCTTTCTTTCCTGGCAATATTCATCTCATTGATTACCTTTCTGTGCAGCGAGAAACAGGCCCGTGACTGAACCCCTGGTGTTCGGCGTCATTGGCAATCAGTGTTCACTTCTCCCCAAACGGCACAATGCCTCCCTTATGAAGAAGCCAAAGAAACAGTCGTCCACAAGTCACTTGGAAGTGTCCACCATCACCTGGGTTAGGATTTGAATTCTTCTAATAGGGTTTACGAAGAGCAGATTTATCCAGGGGATTTGGCTTCTTAATTTGGATCATGAACCCCTTCGAGAATCCTATAAAAAATTTTAGATCCTCTCCCAGAAATTGCACATACAAGCAAATATTATTGTTTGCAATAAGCCTCTTACTCCAAGTTAAGACCTTATGGCCTAGATATTGAAAAGCTTTATGTTTTAATGGAAGCTTTGACACTAGCAGCAATAAATAGAGGATTTTTGCCTAAAGAAAGCCACTTCTTTGAAGTTAAATGCTGTTATTGTCCTGGTTACTAAAGCAGCAGCTTTAGAGATACGTTGGAAAGCTCAGGTCCTTCGTGAGTCTAGAGTCACTTCCAGAAATAAACAATGCCTATTGTGAGTCTTCTGGGACCCATGGTTCTCACCCCTGGGCTATGCATAATAATTCTAGAGAAACTCTTCCAAATTATACATGCCCAAGAAGACACACACACTTCACAATGTCAAAACTTACAACAAACCACAGTAATCAGTATTGTTCCGGCATAAGGACAGACACGTAGACAGTCAAGTAATATGGAAAGTCCAGAAATAATCCCTTATGTTTATGGTCAATTTGTTTTTGATGAAGATGCAAGAATCGATTTTTTAACAAGTAGTGCTGGGATGATTGAATATTCTCCTTGAAGATAGATAAATAGATAATGTCTGCATTCTGGGGAGAGTCTCAGTCATGTGTACTTTCACTTTTGCTTCTGTTTTAATCTAGATCCATGGGGATTCTTATATTCCAGCTCCAGTTGAGATCCATGCTACAAGGTCAATTTATGATAGTTGCTATTTTCATTTGCATCTTTTTTTTAGCTCTCATTTTTCTGACATGGTTTGGCAATAGGATGTTTCTGTTCATTGAACACTCTAGACAGTAGCCAGCTGCCACTGATGGTGCCAGTGCAGAATGAGAGCATTAAAATGGGATCTGAGGCAGTAGGGAGAGAGAAAGGAACACATGGCTTCAGAATCCAACAGAGCCCTCATCGGTTCCTCACTCTACCACTTACTGTGTGTCACCTGGAGGAAATGATTTAAACTCTTCAAACTGCAACTTATTTATCAGCAAAACAGGAAGCCAAGTATATTTGCTAGTGTTTTGCAAGGTGTCAATGAGATCAATGTTTTCTTTGTTTATTTGTTGTTGTTTTTGAGACAGGGTCTTGCTCTCTCACTCAGGCTGGAGCGCAGTGGTGCAGTCTTGGCTCACTGCAACCTCCACATCCCAGGTTCAAGTGATCCTCCTGCCGCAGCCTCCCGAGTAGCTAAAATTACAAGTGTCTCGTATCATGCCTGGCTAATTTTTTGTATTTTTGGTAATAACAGGGTCTCACCGTGTTGGGCAGGCTGGTCTTGAACTCCTGTCCTCAGAGGATCCAGCCGCTTCAGCCTGCCAAAGTGCTGGGATTACAGGAGTTAGCAACCGCGCCCCACCGAGATAAATGTTTAGCAGTTCCTTGCATATCGCTGCATACTGTTAGTGCTCAATGAATGTCAGCCGCTGTAACTGTTGTTGCTTTTGTTATTCTCATTATTACTACTAAACCAAGCCACTGAGGTGAGAGATCTTATGAGATGTGGACTCGGTACAAGGCAAATTCATCAATTTGCCATAATTAAAATAGGTCTCCTGATGCTTAAACCTACCGCTTTCTTTTAAACTGTTTTCGTTATCTTATTCTTCAGGTCTCCTCTAACACCTTCCATTTGCATGCTCCTCGTGAGAATCCATCGCCTGGTGATCTGAGGTGAAACAGTTTCATCCGGAAACCATTCCCCCACCCCGATCCAGTATTTTTCATGAAACTGTCCCTGGTGCCAAAAAGGTTGGAAACCGCTGTCTTAAAAGATAGAAGCCGTCAGACCTGGGCCTGGCATGCAGTGAGTTTTGGCTATTGTTTTTATTCTTTTTGTCTATTGGAAATTTGGAAACAATTGATTTTTTTTGTCATTAATTTTCACTTTCAGGTTGTCACAAAATTTATTTTATTCAACTGTAAAACCATAGAGCCCTAGAAGCTCATCTTCTCTAATCCGCAGCCTGCAGGACACATGCCGTGCATCTACAACTACAGGTGAGAAAGATGAAGCTTGGATTCATTCAGTACTGTGGTCAGGGCAAAAAGCTAATCAACAGAGCGGAGTTTTAGACGTAGGTTTGTTTGTCTCCTGATAAAATTGCTTACTTTCTTCTCACGATTCTATAGCAGGACAGCTTTGAATGCAGCTCAATTCAAATTCCTAAACTTTCTTAAAACATTCTGAGATTTTTTTGGTGGTTTTGGTTTTTAGTTCATCAGTGATCGTTAGTGTCAGTGTATTTTATGTGTGACCCAAGATGATTCTTCTTCTTCCACTGTGGCCCAGGGATGCCAAAAGTATGGACACCCCTGCTGTAGAACATTAAGCTCTAGGAACCTTAGCAAGACTTTAGTTCAACTCTTCACTTTGCGGTGAAAAAGTCAAAGCCCGGGATGGTGAGAAGATGCCCGGGGCAGCATTGCAGAGACAGAAAGATAAATACAACATTGTGCACAGGTTCCCTCAACAGAGCCTCTCATGCCTGCATCAGCCCACACATGCAGGTTCTGTCTGATTTTTCCTTTTTGGGGCGCCTGAGTATTAATATATATATCTTTAAAAATGTTAAGCTGAAAACAAGGATAGCACCCACTTTTGCTTTGCTTTGTCTTTAGTTCTATTTAATGTCTCCAAATCTCTAATAGTTTTTATGTTTTCATCTTGATTTGTTATGAAGATTTTTTTAAAGGAGATGATTTTAATAATGTACGTAATTGTTCACTGTTTACCCTTTTTTCTTTTAGAACTTGTCAAAGCCAAAATATCATTTGGGGCTATGCCAGATGTTTTCCCACCAGGTCAGAAAGGTAAATCTATTTTTGTTCAACTGTATTAACTGGAAAGAAATAATTAAAACACATATATAATATATAGTATTTAATTATATATAGTAACCTTATATAATATAATAATATTTTAATAATAATATATTATTTAGCCTTAAAATGTTATTAAGTCTTTACTCAACCTTGATAATAATAGTTTGTATGATTCATTGCTGGTCAGACTTACTAGCCAAGTCATTTACAATCCAATGTTTATACTTAATAAGCCAATTCAATTCTTAGCAAATGCTCCAATCAGTGGTTGATATTTTTGAGTTGAAAAACCCATGTTTAAATTTTAACTCTATTAGCTCTCTGACTTTTAGGGAAAGTCATCAGAATCTGAGTTTCATCTTCCTCAAATATGAAATAACAACAATAATAACACTAATAATCGTACCTATCTCTAGAGTTTCAATATCATAACCATGGCTTTGTGTACATACAGACAGATTGTTCCCTGTGATATCCCCACCCAACCTCATAGCCTCAACCTCCAAAATAAATGCCAGTGAACTCAAACAATAACAAAAAGACCCCTAGCATCTACACAAGTCATACCCAGGTTTGAATGAAAACATTCTTGCCACTTTTTTCATACAATAGCTTATATTTCTCTTTTGAAGAAACATATGAACTTTTGAAGGGAAAGGTGACAAGATATCAGCAACCTTTCTGAGACATAACAGGCTGTAATTGTTGGTGACACAGAACCTCTTGTGAGGGAGACAGTTATTCTGCCCTAGACCTCTCGTGGCAGAAAACCTTCATATTGACTCAACCAAAAATGATAAAGAATGAGACACAGGGAGAACAGTCTGACCCCAAAAAATAATCAACCTAGAAATCCAGAAACGGAAAGGCCCAGGAGAGGGATTAAGGCTGCAGCCAAATCTCTTCTTAATTTTGTTAATCAGACATTTGTCAGCACAGGGCACTTTGCAAGTGTTGAAAAATCAAAGCTTGTGAATAGGGCCTGGCCCCCATCTTATTACTTTCTTTATCACTGGGGAACATTTCTCAAGTTGACTTCCTAAAAGGCATTTAGGCTTCTGTTTCATGTATGAAGATAATTATTTCTGTCACGATGAATAATTTAAGCCATCATTCCCAACTCCACCCTCAGACCATGCATAGCTTTCAATAAAAGGAGATACACTGTTCTGTAATAGAACAGCTTCCCTGTTTTATGGACCTGGGAGGAAATGTAATGAAAGCAAAAATGTTTCCCAAAACTTGCATGCCAAAATTATTGGTTGGTTATCACTGATTTTTCCCAGTATAGAATCACAGAATATTAGCACTGAATGTGTCCTTAGACAACTACAGATGAGAAAGATGAAGCATGGATTAGTTCAGTACTGAGGTCAGGGCATAAAACTATTAAGCAGAGTGGAGTTTTAGACATAGGTTTATTTGTCCCCTGATAAAATTACTTACTTTCTTTGCACCACTCTAATACTGTGACAATGTTGTGTTATAAAAGTTAATGAGATGAGGCACACTGGCTCAAGCTTAGAATCCCAGCACTTTGGGAGGCTGAGAGAGGTGGATCACATGAGTCCAGGAGTTTGAGGCTGCAATGAGCTGTGATCACACCACAGGACTTCAGCCTGTGCATCAGATCGAGACTCTGACTCTAATTAATTGATTAATTTTAAAATGTCAGTTAAACAAGAAACTTGGCCTGGCTGTCTTACATACTGGCTGGCTAATTAAGCACCTCAGGACTATGTGACGTGGATCTGATAACTCAAAATTTGTTCCACTCTGAAATAATCTCAAACTTCTAGAAAAGTTGCTACTCTAGTACAAAGGGTTTTCTTGAACCTCTTGAGTTTCCAACATGATGCAAATCTAGTGCTTCATACCCTGAAAACTTCAGTGTGTTTTTCCTACAAACAAGGACAAAATCAATAACACAACCACCAAAGTCAGGAAGTTAGTGTTGGCGCATTTGTGTTTCACTGGTTCTTTCATTAGTATCCTTTTCAGCAAAAGGTGATTGTTCTTGATCACATGCTGTTTTTAGTTGTCATGCCATTTTAATTGTCACGTCATGCATTCCCTGCAATCTGGGACAGTTGCTAGGTCCTCTCCCAACTCTCTCCCAACTCTCCCAACTCTCCTGATCTCAAAACCTTTGTGGATCAAAGGCCTACTATTTTACAGAATAGCTCTCAGGCTGCTTTTGCTGATATTGCCTTGTGAGTAGACTGGCAGCAACATTACACACAGGCGGTGTACAGTTTGGATGGACTCATTACAGATGTTAATTTTGGTCACATGGTCAAGGTGCTTTCTCCCTGGATCCTTCAATCTAATGACATTTTTTCTTTATAATTAATAGATATTTAGTAGGAAGATATTTTGAGACTATGTAAATAGCCTATACCTTATCACCTTCTAAGTTATTCATTTACCTATATTACTACAAACTCATGGTTTCTCATTTTACTCAGTGGAATACAATTCTTTAAAATATTTATTTCAATATTCTCATTGTCCAAGATTTGGCTATATATATATATATATATACACACTTAGGACCAAGCTCAATAGTCCCCAAGCTGAGAATCAAATCAAGAACTCAACTTCTTTTATAATAGCTGCAAACACACACACACACACACACACACACACACACACACTAGCTGCAAATACACACACACACATACAATAGCTGCAAATACAAACACACACACACACACACACACACACACACACACACACACATATATACACTTAAGAATATACCTAACCAAGGAGGTGAAAGATCTCTATAAGGAAAACTACAAAACACTGCTGAAAGAACTCATAAACCTTAACAAATAGAAACACATTCTATGCTCATGGATGGGTAGGATCAATAGTGTGCAAAAGAGCACCTGACAAAAGCAATCTACAAATTCAATGCAATTCCTTCAAAATACCACTGTCATTCACATAACTAGAAAAAGATTTAAATTCATATGGAACCAAAAAAGAGCCTGCATAGCCAAAGTAAGACTAAGCAAAAAGAACAAATCTGGAGGCATCACATTATCCAACTTCAAACTATACTATAAAACCATCATCACCAAAACAGCATGATACTGGTATAAATATAGGCACATAGACCAATGGAACAGAATAGAGAACCCAGAAATAAAGCCAAATACTTACAGCTAATTGATCTTTGACAAAGTGAACAAAAACATAAAGTGGGGAGAAAGGACACCCTGTTTAACAAATGGCACTGGGATAATTCGCAAGCCACATGTAGGAGAATGAAACTGGATTTTCATCTCTCACCTTATTTAAAAATGAGCTCAAAATGATCAGAGATTTAGATCTAAGACTGAAACTATAAAAATTCTAGAAGATAATGTCAGAAAAACCCTTCTAGACATTGGCTTAAGCAAGGATTTCATGACCAAGAACCCAAAAGCAAATGCAATAAAAACAAAGATAAGCAGCTGAAACTGAATTAAACTAAAGCTCTTTTTCATAGTAAAAGAAACAGCCAGCAGAGTAAACAGATAACCCACAGAGTGGGAGAAAATCTTCACAATCTGTACATCTGACAAAGGACTAATATCCAGAATCTACAAAAAACTCAAACAAATTATCAACAGGAAAACAAACAATCCCATCAAAAAGTGGGCTAAAGACATGAATAGGCAATTCTCAATAGAAGATATACAAATGGCCAACACTGAAAAAAATGCTCAATATACTAATTATCAGGGAAATGCAAATCCAAACCACAATGCAATACTACCTTACTCCTGCAAAATGCCCATAATCAAAAAATTAAAAAATAATACATGTTGGTATGGATGTGGTAAAAAGGAAACACTTCTATACTACTGGTGGGAATGTAAACTAGCACAACCGCTATGGAAAATAGTGTGGAGATTTCTTAAAGAACTAAAAGTAGAACTACCATTTGATCCAGCAATCCCACTACTGGGTTTCTACCAAGAGGAAAAGAAGTCATTATATGAAAAAGATACTTGCACACATGTGTTTATAGCAGCAAAATTCACAACTGCAAAAATGTGAAACCAACCCAAATGCCCATCAATCAACAGTGGATAAAGAAACTGTAATATATATACACATGATGGAATAGTACTCAGCCATAAAAAGAAATGAATGAATAGCATTCACAGAAATCTGAATGGGATTGGAGACTATTATTCTAAGTAACTCAAAAATGAAAAACCAAACATTGTACGTTGTCACTCATAAGTGGGAGCTAAGCTATGAGGATGCAAAGAAATAAGAATGACACAATGGACTTTGGGGCTCAGGGGGGATGGTGGAAAGAGGATAAAAGACTAGAATTTGGGTTTAATGTATACTGCTCTGGTGATAGATGCACTAAAATCTCAGAAATCACCACTAAAGAACTCACTCATGTAACCAAATACTACTTGTTCCCAAAAAAACTATGGAACTTAAAAATTAATTTTTTTTAAAAAAAAAGAAGCTTACATTTTTAAAAATCTGAGTTCCTTCTTCAGGAAAGGACTCCTAGGCATCTCAAAAAATATCAAAGAACTGAAACTCACCAGGTCATTACATCGGTGACTCCAGGCCCCTCAGTCATCAGGCTTTCTACCTCACCCCTCCTCAGTTCCTGCTTTCTCAAACATTGTCCCATTTCTTCCCCTGCTGTATAAACTCCTAGGTTTAGTTGGTCAGGGAGATGGATTTGAGACTGAGCTCCCATCTCCTCGGCTACAGCATCTGATTAAAACCTTCCTCTTTGGCAATACTCATCTTAGTGACTGGCTTTCTGTGCAGCAAGTAACAGGACCTAAACCCAACTTCTGATATTTCAGCAGCAAAAAACTCTATATAAGGACACCAGTACTATGGAATTAGGGCCCACCCTAACAACTTCACTTTAACTAGACTGCCTCTGTAAAGACTGTGTCTCAAAGATCGCGTTTGGAGGTACTGGGATTAGGACTCTAACATACAATTTTGGGAGATACAAGGACACAAACCTCTCTGTCTGCCTCCACTATGTTACACTAGATGCCACGACCTTGGACTTAGACTCTTCTAGGGCTGTCGGTGGTGCATGTAGAGCTTTTACAGAGGTTCTCCTCCATGTATTGATTCAGAGACCCAGGCCCCTTCAATCCTGTGGTTCAATCATCTTCAGCAAACATTTCCAAGGCCGTGGCTATGTCAAGCTGGTGAAAGGAAAAAAAGCAGAGTATATCAAAGCTTGGCAGGTGTCATGGATCCAGCCTGGTCCAGAGCATGGCACTCGCATTGTGTTGGCCAGAACTCAGTTGCATGGCCAGGGTAGAGGGAGTGTGAACAAAAAAATGCTTCCATAAAACAGAGAAGTCGGTTTTGGTGATCACCTAGGTAGTATTATCAATGGCAGGCTCCATTCCCTATTACTCAAGAAACACACTGTAGTCAGGAAACAAAAATTAGAGTATTGGTTGCAAGATTTTCAAGAGGAAGGAAAAAAGATGCCCTTTCTGCACACTTATTAGGATATTCTCCATATTTTAATTACCAATTTGTGCTCTGCCAAAGAAAATGATACTGAAGGAAAGAGAGGTCAGTTGTCGCCTGGGAACTTCAGAGATTCTGTTGAGGTTCTACCCTGACACAGTTAAGTTGCTGCTTCGTTTTGTTTGCCCAGATGGGTAGTTCAAATCTGGATTAGAATCTCTAGCATTCTCTTGGGAGGTCATTCTTTCCCTAGGGCTCTTGTTATCTTTACTTTATAATATTAATGATAACTGCAACCACCAGCAGGGTAGTTCTAAAATGAGCCTTATCTTACAAAACTGAAATTCACTGTTGGGAATTTTTCTTAAACACCGTTATGCATAACAATATTTTTAATGGGGTGATTCCTACCAACTGGTTCACAAAACTCTTGTCATTTTTTGAAGCAGAATTAAATAATGCCAGGCAGCAGAGTGTGTTAGGCATAAATTACAGATGGCAGGAGGGCAAAGACATTGTGTGGTGAATAAATTAAAGCCTTCGATTATGAAGCCAACGTGCTAGGTACGGGGAGGAAAGGCTGAGGCTATGAGAGAGGATATGTTTTCAGACCACATTGAAATTGGGTCTCAAGTCCATGAGGACTAAGCACCTAGGAGAGATCATTATTGCAGAAAGGAAGGATTTTCTTGGCTACAAAATATTATGAGAAAAATGTAAGGTTTCTTTTTTTAAATCTTTCATGAGATTGCAAATTCCTAAAAGGTCAGGTGTGAATCTCGTTATGTTACTAAGCTCAACAGACTTTGGAACTCATTATACATTTCACAGGTAAGACAGAAATACAGTGCCTTGGAACACTTGGGTCCCAAGAGAGTCTGAGTTTATCTTTTCTGTGTTTGTAGATGGGGTCTCGCTGTGTTGCCCAGGCTGGCTTTGATCTCCTAACCTTAAGCAATCTTCCCACCTCAGCCTCCCAAAGTGCTGGGACTACAGGCACGAGCCATCACACCCAGCCTTCTCTAAACAGCAACCTCAAATTAAAATGAGGTCCTTTTTGAAGGCTGAGAGATTGGGTGCACCAGGGAAAATACTTGATTTCTTTGTAGGACTTACCTTTGTGGGGATTTAAGTTCTGCTCATTCAGCCTCAGACATATCTCTCAAAGCGTGGCCTTTCCTGCCATCAGGACAAACTTGAATCTTCGCATTCTCACCTTGACAGCTCACAACTTCTCACTAACCCCAGCACCTCTCTTCTCCCATTCTCTTGCTGGCTACCCTCCACGCTGCTGCCAAGGACATGTTTTCTTTTTTCTTTTCTTTTCTTTTTCTTTCTTCCTTTTTTTTTGTTGTTGTTGTTGAGACAGAGTCTAGCTCTGTTGCCACGCTGGAGTGCAGTGGTGCAATCCCGGCTCACTGCAACCTCCACCTCCCGGGTTCAAGTGATTCTCCTGCCTCAGCCTCCTAAATAGCTGGGACTACAGGCGCCCACCACCACGCCCAGCTAATTTTTGTATTTTTAGTAAAGACGAGGCTTCACTGTGTTGGCCAGGATGGTCTTGATCTCTTGACCTTGTGATCCGCCCACCTCAGGCTCCCAAAGTGCAGGGATTACAGGTGTGAGCCAACACACCCGGCCCCAAGGACATGTTTTCCAAAATGCAATACTGATCGTGCAGGGTAGTTCTAATGTTCTAGCCTGAAAAATTGATTCCACAGGGTAGAGTGTGAAATCTCGAAGATGTTCTAAGAGACTGTGAAAGCCTCTCCAGGCACAGCTCTCTACAGGGTCCATGCTTAAGCTTCATCCCATGGACTTCTGGACCTCTCCATCTGCCTCTGCTATGTGACACTGGATGCCAAATCCTTGGGCTGAGACTCTTCTAGGGCTGTCGGTGGTGCATGTAGAGCTTTCATGTAAATCGAAAGGCCCCTTCCCCCAGCAGGATAAGCCAGTGCCAGGCCACCTTGCTCGGTAGCAAGCACTGGCACTGGATTTCAGCCCCCCTTGGCCCCTCATCTGCACAGTGGCTCCCTAGGTCCTGAGCTGTTCCTGGGACTGGTGTGAGCTGCCCTCTTCCTTTTTCTACATGAGCAGATCAAATGTCACTTTCAACCACTCCCAGGCACAACCTGTCACTCCTTCATCTTTGATAATACAGTGCTTTAGATGTTCAGACATCTACTATTTGTTCTCTACCTTTCAAAAGACCATGAGCTCAAAAACAATGTATTTGGTTTTTACACACCTTTTTTTTGATTTTTTAATCCCCAGTTTCAAACACGCTACCTGGTATGGAGTAGCTATTCAGTAAGTGTTCCATAGGGAAGGCAGGTGGGAGAAAGGAAAGAGTCATTGATCCCAACTTGTAAAGAAAACTGGAAAAAGATCGATTTCCAACAATGTTGCAGAAATTAATGATTAGGAAAAAGTAGATTACTATCTTCACTATTCTGAAAGAAAAAAATTCAAAAGGCTTAAAAATTGAAAATCAGAAATTATGAGGGATTTAGAAGTACTTAAATTTCCAAAATATAAATATTTAAAAAGAAAAATTAAATGAAATTTAAAAAGTGTTGTAAGGAAACAAAAATGTAATGGAAATTTTGTATCTAACATACAGATAAAAATAATATGTTCTGAACATGATACCAAAGCCAAGAACTATAAAGGAACAAGTTCGTAATGACAACATAACAGTTATACAAAATGAAATGATAGAAAACAAATTAGAAATATTTTATAACAAAGAGTTTGTAACTTTCTTATAAAATTGTAAGCTAATAGCTCTTATAAATCAAGTTTGAAAAAGATGGCTATCTACAGAGAGAAAACGTAAAATATATTCATTTATTTTTACTTTCAGTTACATTAGTGTTTATATATTTGAAAACTTTGCTCTTTGATGCATGCAAAATTGAAATTATTACTTCTTGATTTATTAATTCTTTAATCATTATAAAATATAATTTATATGGTCCTGGTAATATCTCTTGCCTTTAAGTCTATGATGTTTGATAGTAATATAACAATTCCCTCTTTCTTAAGATTAGTCTTTGCATGATATAGCTTTTCCATACTTTTAACCTACAGATGTCTTTATATTTTAAGTATATTTATTATAGATAGCATATGTTGGATCTATTTTACCTGCTATGAAAACCAATTTCAATTGTGCTGTTTAGGCCATTTACACTTAATTATAAATGTTGTGTTGAAGTTCACCATCTTGCTATTTGTTTTTTAGTTGATTCATCCGTTCTTTGAGATTTTTCCCCGAGTCTTTTTCTGCCTTTCTTCAGATTGACTGAATAATTTTAAAATGATTTCGTTGTATCTCCACAATGTATATTTTACCTATGTTACTTGTTTTGCTTTGTTTTGGTGGTGTTTCTAGAGATTACACTATGGATTCTTACCTTATCATAATCTGTCTCCCAATAATATTATATCACTGCAGGTAAAGTGTAAGAGCCTTATGACATTATATTTATATTTCTCTACTGTTTACTGCCATCCACATTAACAGAATCAGGGTGGAGCCTGCAGCATATGATCACCAAAAATGCACAGAAAAATATATGACAAAATATTAATACTCATTTATGATAAAATCTTGTAGCAAACTAGGAATAAAGGGCACTTCTTCAATTTAACAAAGTACATCTATGAAAAACTTACAACTAACAACATGCTTGATAAAGACTGAATGCTTCCTCCCTGGGATCAGGAGCAAGAAAAAGATGTCTTCTCTTACCACTTCTATGCCCAATAAGGCTAAAAAAGAAATGAAATCTACACATATTTGAAAGAAATAAAGCTATCTTCCTTTGCAGATGATATGATTGCATATGTAGATAATCCTAAGGAATCTACAAAAATAGCTACAAAATAATAAGTATATTGAGAAAGCTTACAAAATGCAAGTTTAATATACAAAATTTAATTATATTTCAATACACCAGTAATGGACAATTAGAAAAATAAAATTTAAAAATGAATATCATTTATAATAGCATAAAATATTAAAATTATTTAATAAAATATGTATAGAACCTAAATACTGAAACCTAATAAACATTGCTGAGACAAAGAAATAAACCATCTCTGTATTAGTCCCTTTTCATACTGCTATAAAGAAATACCTGAGTCTTGGTGATTTATGAGGGAAAAGATTTAACGCACAGTTCTACATGGCTGGGGAGGCCTCAGGAAACATACAGTTATGGTAGAAGGCTTAGGGG
Organism: Plecturocebus donacophilus; assembly: GCA_004027715.1. Lineage (NCBI taxonomy): Eukaryota > Metazoa > Chordata > Mammalia > Primates > Pitheciidae > Plecturocebus > Plecturocebus donacophilus. The sequence goes on from PVKP010007221.1 coordinate 24,997, forward strand.
AAGCATGCACCTCTTACATGGTGGCAGGAGAGAAAGAGAGACAGCACAGGAGAAAATGCTATTTATAAAACCATCAAATCCTGTGAGAACTCACTCACTATCATGAGAACAGCATAGGGGAAACCGTCCTTATGAGCCACCTCCCACCAAGTCCCTCCCTCCATGTGTGAGGATTACAGTTTGAGATAAGATTTGGGTGGGGACACAGAGCCAAACCACATCAATCCTCATGGATTATTGAAATATCAATTATCTCCAAATTGACCTATATATTCAAAGCCAGCTTAATGAATTTCTTACAGCCTTCCCTTAAAAATGACAAACTAATTCTAAAATATATATGCAAATGCAAAGAATGTAGAGTACCCAAAATAATTTTGGAAAAGGAGAGTAAAGTTAAAGGACTCACATTGCCTGACTTCCAGAATTACCAAAAAAAAAAGAAAAAATACAGTAATTAAGAAAATGTGATAGTAACTTAATAATGGGCATATTATTATGGAACTAAAAACAGAATCTGGAAATAGAACCATACATATCTAGTTAGTTGACTTTTCTAAGAAACCAAGTTAATGTAATAGGGGAAAGATAACCTTTAAATAAGCGGTGCTAAAACCAAACAAAATGAAAACGAATTTCAACTCATACTTTGCATCATTCACAAAATTATTTAAACATGAATCACAGTTATAAATGTGTTGGCTAATACTAGAAAAATTTAGAGAGAAAATGTAAGTGATCATCTTTACAGCCTTGTAGTAATGTTTTCTCAAATGAAACACAAAAAAGCATGAACCGTGATAGAAAAAAAAAATAATACTTTGGACTTCATCAAAATTAAAACTTTCTGGTCCTTGGAAGATACCATAGATACCGTTAAGAAAATGACAAGGCAAGTCACAGACTAGGAAAACATATTAGCAATATATATCTGTCTAAGGATTTGCATCCACTGTGTTTAAAGGGTTCTACTAACTCAGTGATAATCCAATTAAAAAGTGGACAAGATTTGAACTGACACTTCATGAAAGAACACATGTGAATGGCCAATAAGTGCAAGAAGAGATGTCCAATATCATTAGCCATCAGCAAATGCAAATTTGAATCACATTGAGATGCCACTACACACCCACTGGAAGGGCTAGAACTTAAAAGGCTGATGATAGCAAGTGTTGGCAAAGCTATAGAATGACTCGACCGCTCAGAGATTGCTCTGGTTGTATAAACAGTTCCAACTTTGGCATCTTAATGTGAAATTAAACATGCATTTACTACACAATTCAATGTCCACACACACACACACACACACACATACACACACACAACCGCTTGTATACAGATGTTCATTGCAACTTACTTGTAAAGGCTAAAACTGAAAGCAACCTAAATGTCCATTTTGCAGATGAGTGGTAAACAAATTGCGTGTATCTGTGCAATGCAATATTATCCAGTAATAAAAAGAAATAAACTACTGAGGCCCTTAACATGGATGTGTCTCAAAAATACTACGCAGAGTAACTGAATACAGACTAGAAAGAGTACATGTTATATGACTCTGTATATATGAAACTACAGAACTATCAAAAGGCCTCTAGAGTGACAGCAAACAAATTAGTGATTGGGACTAGGACAAAAGGACACGAGGTCAGTTTTTAGAAGGACAAAAATATTCTGTATTTTTGTTGGCTTGTGGTTAAATTGTATGCACATTTGTTAACAATTGTGGAACATACTTGTAAAGTGAGTGTGTTTTTTAATATTGTATGTAAATAATACCTTCATCAAATTGATTTTAAAAAACAAAAATAGTATATCATTTTGAAACTATCAACCTGGCAAAAAATTAAGATGTAAGGACGTGAAGACAGGGCACTTTCATACACAGCAGGGAGGAAAATGAATGAATGAAAACCTTTTATGCGAGAAGCCTGCAACACTTAGCCAAATTTTTAACAATGGATGTATTGTTCGATCATTTTTTTCATTCCTTCCTAAGACTACATTCTAAGTAAACAATTAAAATGTACAAAGGCTTAGCTATGAGAGGGTTTGTCTAAATGTTGTTTATCATTGGAAGTATTGAAAATAAACTGTCCCAAAATAGGAGCTTGGTTAAGTGAATTATATTCATGCAATAAAGTGTCATGCAGTCACTAAAAAGGAAGCGAAATTATATTTGTTCATATCAAAATGCATGCATGATACCTGATTAAATGTTTAAAAGATACATTTATAAAACTGTATCATACAATCTTACTTTTGCACAAATACAATAAAAAGGCAAGGAAATGCTGGAAGTTATGATCGGTAGTTTTACCCAGATGATAGGACTATGATGAGATTTTTCCTTCTCTTTCTTTGGTTTATTTGCATGTTTCCATTTATTTCAAATGTACATGTAATGTTTTTGTAAAGACAAAAATAGAAGTGTATGTTGTTATAGCAATTATTGTTCTTAAAAGGTGAAAGTAAAGGGTAGCCTGAAAGGTGAGGTGCTGTGTGGAACATTATTAAGGTAAGCACTGGGGTGCGACAGACGCCAGACCTGGGTGAAGAGCCCCTTTTGGGTTCCTTCATTGCCATCTGACTTCCTACTACTTCAGGCCCTCCTGATGTGGATTATTTTGTCCATTTTCTCAGCCTACCCGCTCTTCTTGATAAATCAACTTTGAAAGGAAGCTGCTGTAGGGACAGCAACCAACATTAATGATGACAGTCAAGTGAATTTGGGCTGAAATGATTTCATTTTCTGGGGACGTACGCTCCTCCACAATACTTTAAACTCCATGAAGGGAAGAACTGTCTACCATAAAATATAAGAGCCTGACAACTTCAGTTGGTATAAGGTGGTCCTTGGCAGAGTTCAGCACCTGTTGGATAATCAGATTTGTAAATTCACTGCAATGAATACTCTTGTTGGAATTCATTGAGACCTTTCCAATGCCTCATGGCCAAATACCCAGCGAGTATCCTTGAAATAATTTGAGTACTAGAACTGAGAATTGTTATGTAAATGACGCATGGCTGCTAACAGCCACGTGAGGTCTTAGAAGAAAAGGTTAAAAGAATTGGGTTAATTAGCTTGGTGGAAAGAAAGTTGAAGAGAAATTTAATAGCTATCATTAATAATCTGAAATATTATTATAAATAGACTGTTTCCCAACCATTTTCAATATCCACAGAGAGCAAAGCTTTTGGTGCAACAAGAAGTCAAATAAGACATTGGTAAGGAACTTTCTGATTCAGCACTGAAACAGGCTACCAAGAGATGAAGTATTCGTTCCTGGAAACCTTTCAGAATAGCACAGGCAACTCACTGTTCAATTAACCTGGATCAAAGAATTAAACAAATGCTCCTTGTGTTCCCTTCTCATATTAGGGAAGTATAATTCTATCTTAACTAGAAAGTCACTTCATCAAAAGAATGCCAGAGAACTCACTAAAGTAGCCACAAAGTGCTTAGTGTCAATTTTTAAATGACATGTGTAGGAATGATATTCGTTAAATTTAGAGCTTTATACATTGTGGAAGTGACATGGGATTCTTCTCAGCCCCTTTGCTGGACTCACGGCAGGGGTACCACATCTACTTGGCCTGCTGTGCTCAGCCTCTTGAAGAAGGGAGCTTGTGAGCGAGTGAGTGCAGGGTCCAGCCCACCACTCCAAGCACCTACACAGGAGCAAGCTCCACGCGGGGCCTGTGGCCAGACCAGGTGCGTCACCTTGAGAGGGTGTCTGTGACCCTGAAGCCCGAGAGGGGGTGGTTGTGTGCTAATTAGCTCTTTTAGTTCCACCATCCACAGCCTGATGGACAGCAGCGTGTTAGCAGCTCGGCTGGCCCCTGGCCCTGTTGTGTGGGGTGGCTGCCCTCAACCAGTGAAGGCAGCAGGCCAGTGTGATAGCCTTTCTCTGGGTACCTGTACTTGGTAGGTACTGAGCTCTTGTCTAGCATCTAAGAAGAATGAGGATACACTGACAATTAAAGAGTGAGCAAGGCAGGGAGTTTTATTGAGTGATGAAACAGCCTTCCATAGAGAGGAGACATGGGGATGGCCTCCTTCTTGAAGGCAAGAAAGTCACCCCAGTGTGGCTGAGTCTAGGCCTTTTATGGGCTCAGAATAGGGGAAGGGGCAGGCTGTAGATAGTATTGGAAAAGGCAACATTCAATTGGTTAAAAGGCATTATTCAGGAAGAATCAATTGAGGAAGGGAGGACAAACAGGAGCAAAAGTTCTCACTCTGGGTCATGGGTTTCATCCGGGAATGGTGGTCTGGTCTTCTGGCCTTCAGGCTATTTTTTGGCTCGAAGGTGGGGTTTCACTGAGGGACCCACTCCATTCTGCCTGGGCATTTGGCTGCCTCCTGTTGTGCACAGAAATTGTGCATGTTCAGCCTTAAAAAATTCTTGCCAATGTAAACACTGCCTATTGCAATGAAATTTAAAACAAATCATATAAACTTTGCACCCTGGAAAAAAATTCAAGACATTCTATCATGTACCATCAACCACGCAAATATCTAAACTTTGGTGAACTGTCAAGCAATAAATGGGAGGGATCTGTGTGCTCTTTCATAGAGATGTAGTCTTCCTTGGTCCTGCCCACGAACAATAAAAAAGTTAAGGGAATTAATGCATTTTCCCAAATCATTTGAAAATGTCACTCTTTGTTTAGAACTGCTAAGACCTAAGGTGAAATTAGGTCCCAGGAGTCAAAATGTTAAACAACAACAAAGCCAGTTAATAGGGCATTAACTATACACTGTTGAAATTTCTCATTGAAACAGGCTGGTAGCGCATTCAATTGAAATCACCTTGGTTGATTTAGGACTCAGTTTGCAAAAGTGGTCCCCAAAGCTTCAGCTGTGAATGGTTGTCTTGTGGGGTTTTCCTGCAGCTTTCCAAACCTTACCCGTGGGGCTGCAAATTTTGGGCATAAAGACCCAAGGGTCTGAAGGTTTGTTGTTTTTTTCCTCCTCCATTGACTTTAGGAAAGCAAGTTGGTAGCCTACTTTTGTTTCTCAGTCAAATTCCAGCTCCCAGAGCAATAATTAACAATTAGCATTGACACCAAAATAAAACACCAGTATGTTTTGGCCAAGAGGCAAAGACAACACATGAGGCATTTAGCATTAGTTAGTGAACAATTATTAATTAATCAAGTCTCAAATAAATAGCCATCTTTAGTTTTGCCAGAGACTATTTACTTTCAAATTATTCCCTCATTACCAGTAACAACCAATTTGAGGAGCTGTATTATGGCATCAATTTTATTAATGTCACACTGGAAAGACTATCATAACAATAAAACAGCACACAGCTGTTAGAGGAGTTTTTCTATATGTATTAATCATGTATTCATAATAGATTTTTAATATTCTACATCATAAGCTGCAGTGTTTTAAATATAGGACAGGCAAAAAGATGAGGCAGTAATGAATTCATCACATTCACCTATTCTCATAATAAAGACTTAAGAACATCTCCCTACATTTTGCAAAGTTGTCTGTGCATTGTGTAAACCATTGTTACCAACATATTATTGTTAGACAATATTATTAATTATAATTTTTAAAACTGCTAAAAAAGTAACTTAGCAATATATTTCTGCATAATTTATGGATCTCCTTGCAAAGGAAATGCTTTTCCCAATTTCGTTGTGGGTAAAGGTGGACAGTAAGCAGTTTCAACAGTAGCTACTTCAGCTAATTAAGGATTATGTTGGGAAAACTCTTAATATTTTTGCTTTAGTGTTGAGAAGACTAAGATATAGGGCTCAGCTACAAGAAAATCAGATCAGAGATAGCAGCAAAGAGACTGGTCACATATTTGTAAAATCAACATGTAAAAATCTTGATAGATGTAAAAAATAAATGTAAAAGAACAGTGCTTTTACAAAGAACTCCACTGGAAATCCTAAAAATAACAAACTCTGTTTGTGACCTTGGTTATATGTTCAAATGTTGATACAGAATTAACCAGCAGGAAAACACATCTTACCTAAGATATGACAGGAGGGCATATTGGAAAGAGGGCAACCTTTGTAACTCAAATAGACCCAAGTTCAAATTCCAGTTCTATGAATGTGGGAAATTCACTTCTGTAAACCTCACTGCTCTTCTATAAAATGGGTCAATAAGATATATTTACAAGGTTATAGTGAATAATTTACACAAAAATGCAAGGTTTACAGTAGGTACTCAATTAATATTACAAATATATCTGAAAAATATGCTCTGGGCAGGATAGTAAGGAGAAAGGCTAACAAGGAAATTAGAAATCTCTTATTCAAGCTCTCAATTTACCAAACTCCAATTCAGAGAGAATCTTGCACAGTTCACACATTACTCTAAATCTCTTCTTTTCTTACAGGACTTTATTGGGTAAGAACTTGTCTTTATCTTATGGATTACAATGAGGAAACCAGAAAGGAAAAGATATTCCAAAGGAAAAAAAATAAAGTTATTTCAAGCTAATAAGAAATCAGGACAGTAGAAAATCTGCAAGGCCCTGCATTACAATCTTTCCCAACAAGCATGCCCCCCTTCCTTGGGGAAAATGTCATACTTGTGGAAATTAAGTGAATATTTACAAATATAAAAACTCAAGATTCCCAGAAAGTGATTCTTGTGTTTTCAAAACAATACCAGAAACATTTGGAAAAAAATGATTTTCTCAATGAAGAAATGAATCAGGGCATGACAGGCTGATATCAGTTCCCCTCCGTGCCTCTGATTCCAACTCTAAATTTTCCCTCCTGATCTCACATCTATTTTTTTGCACTTTACTTGCATGTTACACGCTTATTAGTGCTGAGGAAGGAAAAAGTTTTTCTCTACTCTCTTAGGTTTAGTAACTGGGGTTCTAAAAAGTAAACTTGCAAAAGACAGATTAACAGGAGAAAAAGGGTTATTTTATGTGCATATGGAAGGCCTCACAGAAATCAAGTGAAGCCCCAAAGAGGCAGTCAGACCTGGAGGTTTATATACCCCTTTAACAAAGGGCTGTAAATTTGTGCAGAAGTGACAATTACAAAGGAACAGGAGTTTTGAGCTTCCAGGGTAATCTGTGGGAAGGTTAATGTATGGGGGTAACTAACGGAAGATCCAAATTGTTTATTAATGTTTTGTTTATGTATTCTTATCTCAGTGCTATCTTCAGTAATAAGATTCACATTCTCTTCTTCCTGGTATGGGAAAGAGGAGTGGGGACACAATCTCGAAGGGAAATTTATGTCCTGCTTTCAGGGAGATAGGGGCAAGGCAGAGGACTTTTTTGTGTCTGCTTGTTCTCATTGTCTGCATCTTAAAATAATCTTTATGCCAAAGTGAAGGCAGATAGTAAATATTTTAGGTTTTGCAGGCCAGACAGTCTCTGTTCAACTCTGCCATTGTAGTGGAAAGGAGTCATAGACAATATGTAAATAAATGAGCATATCTGTTTTCCAGTAAAGTCTTATTTACAAAATCAGGTGCTAGGCTAGATTTGGCCCTGTTCAAGGCATTTGTTCATTTCAACTGTCTTGACAGACCCACATGTTTCAGATACCTCAATGTACTATAATCTTCTGTTACTAATATTAAACATTTCAAAAATTAATTACTACTGCTTTTGTGTTTCATTTTAAAATATTATGTTATTTTGAGTAATTTTTAGAAATATGAAAGATACAAAATTGGTTAAAAATAGACAAATTGACAGAATACCTTTATAATATTTATTTCTTCTTCCTCCTGCATATTCCATTGTTCTTTTTTGCATTTACCTTTGTGTGTGCTCAAGAACTTTTGATCTTAAACTTTTTTAATATCTCATCCTTTTTAGCTGCTGCTATACTTTTCCCCAACTTTGAAAACATTTTTATTACCATCTCATGACTTCCAAATTCAGCCTAATCTTTCCTTTGAGCTCCAGATTTGCATACCCAGTGGTCTAGTTAATTATGTTTTATATCTCAAAAGTAACTCAAATGTCCCACCAACCACTTAATCCCTCTGGTTACAATCAGGAGTCACAGTTGATACCACGCTCTTCTTCAACCCCTTTCTCTACTAATTCATTAATATATCCTCTTGATTTTTTTCCCAAATTACTTCCCAAGTATGTCCATCTCTTTTTCATTTTCTCCACCCCAACCATACTCTCAGCTAGTACATTTCTTGCCTAGACTGCTACAATAATCTTCCAATTCATCTATCACCTTCCTTTACTCTGGTCCCATCCAATCTATGCTTAAGATTAAGAGTAGTCTCTTCAGACCAGATGTGGTGGTTTGCACCTGTTATCCCAGCACTTTGGAATCCAAGGGTAGATCACTTGAAGACAGATGTTAGGAGACCAGCCTGGGCAATATGGCGAAACCCTGCCTCTACAAAAAATACAAAAATTACCCTGGCATGGTGGCAAACCCCTTGTGGGACCTTGTGGTCCCAGCTACTTGGAGGTAGAGGTGGGAGGATGGCTTGAGCCTGGGAGGCAGAGGTTGCAGAGATTCAGGATTGCACCACTGCACAACAGATCAAAAGTCTGTCTCAAAAATAAGAAAAAGAGTTTTATTTTCAAAATACAAATTTGGTCTTAAAATTTGCTTGCTTAAAACACTCAGTTGGCTTTCTTGCTCTTAGAATAAAAACCAAAGTAAGTAATATAACTAAGAGTTCAGCCTGGTCCTGCCCTGCCTGTCTCTCCAGGATTTTAGCCCACCCCCGATTCTACCCACTTCAACCTCCTTGCTCTTCCATCCTTTAAGCATCAGGGACTCTCTCCTACTAGGAGGCCTTCACTAGGCCTCCAGGAATGCTCCCAGGTAGGCCTTCATAGAGTAGGGAGGAGTCACAATGGTTGACAGATTCTTTGACTTGCAAGTTCCTGCTTTGCCAGGAGTGTTTACCAAGTTCTTCCTGTCCTCTTCTTTCCTTCTCACCCATGTTAAGGGTCTTCATTAAGTATTTTCCTTGTGAAAGGCACTGGTGATTAGGCGTTTTACAATATAGAATGGCACTGGTAACTGGTCTGACTTGAATTACATAGAGCATGCGTGTTAATAACAATATTAAGAAGCAATAATACTACTGATAAAGGTAATATTTATCAAGTATTTATTATATCACCGGCCCTGTGCTGAGTCCATTGGCTAATATAGTCCTCAAACACTAGTATGTTCAAATTATTATTCCCAGTTTACAGATAAGGAAATTAAGGCTTACATTTTCTCAAAGACACAACTACTGAGGGGGTTCAGGACATGTTACCCCAAAATCTGACACTTTGGCATTTGAGAAAGCAGAAGCAGGAAGGTCTCTCTGACCTTTCCCTAGCCCTCCTTTCCAATAGCAGGTCATGTATGCAAAGAAGGTCCGTCTCTGACCTTCTCCCTCCCTTCTCTCCTAAAGTTCCTTATGGACAGATGCTTTCCCCTATAACCAGAAGAAAGGAATGTCACACAGAGGCGCATAGGAGAATCTGAACCAACTGGCCTCACCAAGTCCCCCCAGTTTGTTACCATTTGATCACACTCCTTTTGTTCAATCGTGTTTCCCCATAACTATTCACTTCTTCATGAGACTTAGCATAAAATATACATGGTTCTCCTGCTTCTTTGCATCTTTGTTTCAGAAGGCTCTGGTATTACATGAAATTTATATTACATACATTTGTATGCTTTTCCCTCCTTAATCTGTCTTTTTTTTATAGAGGTCTGTATTAGTCCATTTTGTGTTGCTACAAAGGAATACCTGTGACTGAATAATTTATAAAGAAAAGAGATTTAATTGGCTCACAGTTCTGCAGGATGTACAATAAGCATGGTGCCAGCATCTGCTTCTGGTGAGGCCTCAGTTAGCTTTCACTCATGGCAGAAGGCCAGGGGGAAGCCAGCATGTCACATGTCAAGAGAGGGGCAAGAGAGAGAGGACAAGGTGCCAGACTCTTTTAAACAACCAGCTCTACATAAACTAATAGAACTCACTCCGTACTGTGAAGAGGGCACCAAGCCATTCATGAATGATCCACCCTCATGACCCAGACACCTCCTACCAGGCCCCCATATTTCAATATGATTTTCAATATCAATATTTCAATATGATATTTGAAGGAGGCAAACCTCCAAATGATATCAGGGTCTCAGCCACAAACCTTGTGATGGGTGAGAAGTCTTCTCTCCCCAACACTTGCAAGTGTGGGATATGATGTAGACCCTTCAGTCTGGCCAGTGTGAAGCTAGATAGACATATGTGACATATGTCTATGCCACACTCTTAGCCGTGCACTATATTGCTTCTGAAGCATCACCATATACATCTTGAAAGAAAATTAGAGTAAACAAAATCCAGGGGGAAGGGCCAGAGAAAGAGAGAATTTCTTTTTGGAGATTTCAGACCAGGAAGGCCTCAATTTGTGTTGTAGTTTTCTAGTTCTGGGGAGACACACAGACTTCTGTGGGTTAAGGAAGTTCCAAGAGAGTCAGACAGAAGTTACAGACTCACTTTGGGGCAAACAGGGTCACAAGAACATCCTCTCTCCCCTCAAACAAAACAAAATAAAGGAATAGTCTGCAGTGATGGTGTGTTCTGTAGCCAGGTTGGTCTTTAGTATGTTCAGGACAACACTCAGTCTTTACATGACATGATAATTATGCTTGCACCTAAGTACAGTGATAGCTGGACTACTGGCTTCCTGGACAATGTCCTTCAAGTGGTGCAGTGGGAACTGCAGGTATCCCACCTCTGGACAGTGAGAGACCCAGACCCAACCTTTTCCCTATATCTCCATTCTCCTGTGAGTCCACATGCAATGGGGAAGAACCCACGTGATTTATTCCTGAAAGGATGAATGGACAATCATAAGTGACCTCCCCTTGTCAAAGGGGTCCTTGAAATCCCCAGGCAGTAAGGTCACTGCCTGTGTTACAGACAGCAGTAATTCTTTGCAGAAAGGGGGTGAAATGATTAAAAAGACAGGTCAAGGGATAAAATGGAGTAAGTAGATGAGTGGAGGTTTGTGGGTAAAACATCAATGCCAATGTTTCCATTTTCCCATCACTGCTGTCAGGAAGCAATTGCTCCTCTGTTCATGTAAATGACAGGCTTTTAAGAGGCGACCTCAGCCATTAATTTTAAATAAAAGCCTTTCTTTGGTCCCTCCCTGGTGGATCAGGCTGCTTCCATGAAATAGCAATAAAGTAAACTGGTTTTCCTTGGATTACAGGCGTGTCTCTTTCCCTTGGCTGGGATTGGGAGGTTAGGTTTTGCCTCTCTCTCTTTTTTCTTTTTTTAAGGGAAAGAGAAATTGATGTGTCTCACTTGTGTAGTCTTCAAAAAGTTTAATAAGTAATGATATGGAATCTCAAATATTTATTTTCAGTTCCTTGTTTTAATCCTTTCTTCAGATTCCATCAACCTCTCCAGCTCCTTCCATCTCCCCCATACACAAACTCACAGCTTTGTTTCAACCCTTATCACAGTTCCATTTCTGCCTACTGGCCCAGTCAATATCATTTGCAAAGATGTCCTGAGTTTCTGGGAGATCAGTTCCTGGGCTCATTCTCTGTCCTTCAAAGACAAAATGTGACTATTTCCGATGGTCCCCAAGAAGACACACCCAGGCTTCTTCTAATACTTTCCACCCAGGAGTCCCTGTCTTCTGGCTCACAGTGGGATTCAGGACATGTTACCCCAAATTACGCACCTTGGGAAAATTGTAAAAGTTGACCATAAAAATTTGAGAGAATTTCCCTCATGGCGTGTTCCCCGAAGCAGGCCTGATAACCTAGCTGATCTTCCCTGAAATAGGACTGGAATGAATCCTCATTCCAGAGGTGTCCTATGGGACACAGGAACACAGGATAGAATCTGAACAGATGGGCCTTGCTAAGTTCCCTCCACTTTATTCCCATTAGATTCCACCCCTTTGGTCCAATCACATTTCTCCACAGGGATCCACTTCGTCATCAGAATTAGCGTAACATTTACACAGTACTGTTTGTCTATATCCTCATTCCTGAAAGCTCCATATAGAGTGTCACATAAAACTTGAATCAATTAAATGTGTCTGCTTTTCCCTTGTTAATCTGTCTTTTGCTATAGGAGTCTCAGCCATGATCTTTGGCATGGGTGAGGAAATCATTCTTTTCCCCCTACCCTGATAGTCACCATGGCTACATTTCATTCCTTTCTTTCTTTCTTTCTTTCTTTCTTTTTTTTGAGACAGTCTTGTTCTTGTCGCCCAGGCTGGAGTGCAGTGGTGCAATTTTGGCTCACTGCAACCTCTGCCTCCTGGGTTCAAGTGATTCTCCTGCCTCAGCCTCCCAAGTAAGCTACCTAGAGGTCTAGTCAATGTCATTTGCAAACATGGCCTGAGTTCCTGGGGGATCAGTTCCTGGGGTCATTCCATCTCCTTCAAAGACAAAAATGTGACTATTTCTGATGGTCCCTAAGAAGACAAACCCAGGCTGATTTTAGCACTTTACATTACAGACACATGCCACCACATCTGGCTAATTTTTGTATTTTTAGTAGAGACAAGATTTCACCATGTTAGCCAGGCTGGTCTCAAACTCCTGATCTCAGGTGATCCATCTGCCTTGGCCTCTCAAAATGCTGGAATTACAGGCGTGAGCCACCATGCCCAGCTCATCTCTCTCTTTATGGCATTCCCAATTCTGGGGTTATGCTCCAGAGTGGGAAACTAGTTGAACTAGTAGAGTTCAGCTTGATTTTGTGCCTGTAGCAAGAGGGGAGGCACATCCCACATCAGGCACTGGGAAAGACCTTCAATACTGACAGCTACACGGAACGAACCATGCCCAGTCGCAAGTGCGTTGCATCACAGAGAGCAGTGCTTCCCAGAAGTGACTCTGAAATCCTCAAGTGGCCTAAAAATCCAATTATTTTTTAAGTATGTAAGTTATAGATGATCCAATAAAGCCTACTTAGAAAGCCAGCGTTCTAGCCAAGAGGCTCACACCTATAATTTTCGGAAAATCTAATGAATGATGATACAGGGCTCTTAAATGTTCATATGAGAGGGCAAGAGAGAAGCTGCCAGTTTCCTCAGCTAGAGGAAACATCTTTTATGCCAAATATGAATCACCATATAGTATTCTTTCTCAAAGGGACATAGTGTTAGTCATAAATCAGTATACTCGAGTGATCCAGACACTTTTATCTGTTTATAATCTCTTTCTCCTGTGGTTGTTGCAAAACTGTTTTCATTTTACTTGCAAGAGGTTCTGCCTGACACAGCACAGCTGTGAACCGCTCTCCCCCTTTCAGCCACCCTTTCGTTTTTAAGTCAAAAAGGATTAGGCTCATCAGACCAACATCACAGAAGGAAATTATAATGAAACTAGCACAGTGCACTAAAGATCAACACGGCACGATGGTTAGGACCCAGACTTGGTTGTTGAATTGACCTACATTTCAGGTCCAGCTCCATCAATTACTAAATCTGCCAGCTGACTCTGAGTCTCTTAAGTAAATCACTCTCTGTATCGGCTTTCTCCACTGGAAAATGGAGATAATAAGAAAGTGTATGGAAATGGTGAGTATTCTCTAAAAGTTTGCAATTATTATCACATCTAGAAATCCATCCATTTATAAAACCAGTTCTACAGACTCAATGCCCTAAGAATGAATGTTTATGTCAAACAAGAAGACAAAGACCAGGCCACTCTTGGCTTAAACTCAGCAGCATAAAAACAAAACTGGACTACATTCATGCTGCTTTCTAACTACTTAAGCTTTGAGGATCTTGAAAGAGAGAGAAAAAGAAAGGGAACTGGTTTCACTTGAAGGGTTTGCTTAGTTGATTTAGATCAAGTTCGAGTTGGCATCTGAGCAGGTTTCTACATGCAGGTAGGTCAGGGTTTCTCAGTCTTGGCACCATTGACATTTGGGGCCAAATAATTCATTGTTGTCAGGGGCTGTCTTGTGTGTTGTTGGACATTTAGTAGCATCCCACATTGTAATAACCAAAAATGTCTCCAGATAATTGTAAAATGTCTCTGGGGGACAAAATTGCCCCCAGTTGAAAACCACTGGAGCATATTATTAGATAGATACATAGATTCATAGATAGATATGGATACAGATACCAGCATGGACGAAGGTGTAGGGATAGATGCAGGTGTAAATACTTGACAGATGGTTATCAGTGGGTAGACTGCTCATCTTCTCAAATGCTCTACCATGCATCCATAATTATCTTTCTAAAACACAAGCTTGATCACAGTACTTGGCTGATTTAAAGCCTTTACTTAGCTTCCTCTGCCTATCAAATTGTTTAAAGTATTTACTATTAAATGCAATGCTGTCCACAATTTGACCCCTTCTCATTTCTGATCAAATTCCCCATTTTCCCCACTATATTGTTTTTCACCCAAACCTTCTACATGCACAGACACATGCACACACTACACACATAGAGACACACACACATCATGCATACATATCCACATGCACAAACACACTGATTTTCTGATAGTTTTAAAACACATCATGTTGCACCTTCATGTTTGTTCTGGGTCTGTCTTGTCCATACCTTCTCCTCCACATCTCAGCCTAGAGAACACCTGTCCCATTTTTAAGGCTAGCCCAAATGTGATCTCCTCTGGGAAACCTTCCTGGATGCCACTGTCTTGGGCAGATTTAATCCTCATCACCTGCAGTCACCTGATCCTCTGTACCTACGTCCCTGCGGCAGCCCTCTTCATCCTAACTCACAGAGTCTCTATTTGTCTCCTCTGTAATTAAAGACTGCTTTCTTTTCATGGCTTTAGTAACACGGTCCCTGCTGGCTCATAGCAGGCACTGGATGGGGGTTTGCTGAATTGAGCATGTACGTTTCTCTGGCTTTAAACTTTAAAGCTCCACTCCTTCCCTAAGATTCCACAAATACTGACCGAGCTCCTGCAGTGGACACAGTACCACACGGCTGCAGGCAAGGACTATGCAGCCCACGGGGAATAAGACAAATACGAAAGGAGAAAGTGTAACGTGATGGATGTAAAACCAGTGCTCCAGGGGGCTGAAAACTCGGTGCTCTGGAGTCGAGGGGGTGGAGAGCACCCCTGCTTCGTGGAGACAGCTGAGTAGGAATAGCAGGTAAATCTATAGAGCTGGGAGTGATAGAAAAGAACATACCAAGCCTCAGATGGGGAAATCTCCTGAGGTAATTAGGGCACAGTAAATAGATAATTTTGGCTGAAAGTAAAGATTGGTATACAGGAAAAGTAGAAGAGCCAGAATACTAGGGAGAGGGTGTCTAGTTGAAGGGTCTTTTCTCCAAAGTGCTACTGGTTGCAAGGAAGAGAAACCCTCCTGAGCTATTTAAGCAAGTGTGGAGATGGGAAAGGGAGGCAGAGTGTAGAAAGAGTATTGAATGTATTCAGACAATGAGAGAAAAAGGACATGCACAGATATGGAATACTGAAAATCTCTTGGGGCTAAGCAGCTAACCTCTTTGTCAATCTTGATGTGTCTATTGGTCTATTTATCCACCATCTGTCTGTCTAAGACCATATAGTTCCCATCCCTCTGCAGATTTTGCTCCATCATCCTCTCTATAGTCCAACCACAGAGTAAATAGCTGTGAGATCACACTGCCTGGGCTTTTATTATAGTATCTTAACTGCATGACCTTGCACAAGTTTCAAAACATTTTTAACCCTTAGTTCCTCATCTGTTGGGTGGTCACAGTAATTCTATTTATTTATTGTTTATTTAGAAAAATAGATAGTAGATAGACACACACATATCTTGACTGGGGTTATAAAAATTAAACGACACATGTCAAACACTTCACATAGTACCTGTCATGATGAATACTCACTAAATAGTAGCCATCATTCTTATTACTACTCGGGATTTCTCTACTCCCATGTAACTTAAGTGTGCATATGGCTTCAACTTGCCAAGGTACTGGTCCTGATAAAGGATCTTTCAGTGCAATCTCCTGACCTGTTTCAGTGACCTTTGCTCAATTTATTGAGGGGAGTGAGATGGAGACAGGAGAGAGGAGATAAGAGCAAGAGTGGGAGAGAGAGAGAGAGAGAGAGAGAGAGAGAGAGAGAGAGAGAGAGAGAGAGAAACAGAGAGAGAGAGAATCTGATTGGTCACAGGCTATATGGGCGGGTTAAGTGCCCTCCTGGCTGTGGCCAGGAACAGTGAATCTTGTGACATGCAGGGCTTCAGAGAGTTGTGGCAGATGATGGATTTAGATGAGATCGGATATGTATGGCAGGCCATGATATTTGTCTCAACAAGGCCGTGAATGCAGTGAGAAGAGAACAGAGGCAAGTTGAGAGGAGTCTGGATGGTGAAAGAGGCACATGCAGCAGGGAAGGGCCGCCAGCTCTGCCTGAATGGAAAAATGACAGTTCATCACTTCACCAACTGCAGATGTCAACAGCAGAGACCATCAGGATACCCCAGAATGGAACTTGAGCCCACTCAGAAGACAAAACCCAGCACACACCCACAGACCACATGAGGGCAGGGGGTTTCTTCCCCATTCCATCTTCTTTCAAGTCCTAGACAATATCTCGGGGACATATAGGAGGGATAGAATGGAAATAATGTGAAAGTAGCCCCAAATGACTGAATTACACCTGTAGACTTTGTTTAAATCCTTGAATCATGCCAAATGAGACAAATGTTGCATATTTATTTTCTCACCTCTCTAGGAGGCAGAAACGCATAGAGCAGCTTCATAGGAGGAAGAAACTACATTTTCTTGGTACATCAGGTTTGTGACTTTGTAACCTTGTTCCTTTACAGGAGCTGTATATGCCAGATTCCAAGAACTGTCTTAGAAGATAGCAGAACCGAGGCCCGAGGAGACACCAGCCGTGAAAGGAGGTAGTAGAAGACCATTTTAAGTAGAGTGAACAGATGGGCAGGAACGAGCTCAGCCCGGTGGAGTGTCAGAAGGCCAACACGGACAAAGTGTAGGGGATGCAAACCTGAAATATCTGGGACAGGTCTCAATCAATTTAGAAAGTTATTTTTCCAAGGTTAAGGCCCATGACACAGTCTCAGGGAGTCCTGGTGACATGTGCCCAAGGTGGTCGGGGACAGCTGGGGATTAATGAAGAGAATCAAGAGCTCTGTTTGGAATGTGTCAAATTTAAGTCACTCAGTCAATATCTACACAGTAGACAGTTGAATATGCAAATCTGGAGCACTGAGGTGAGTTTAGGGTAAGAAATATAAGTCTGGGACTCAACATACGGAAGGCAGTTAAAGCCAAGAGATGGAATGAGTGCATCTAATGGGAAGGTGCAGGTGTAAGGCCGGTTGCCTGCCTGGGAGCTCGGACACACCCCTCCCTCCCTCCTTTTTTTCCTTCTTTTTACAAGCCCCGAGCAAGCTCAGACACGCTCAGGCATGTTCCCTTCTCCCTTGCTCGCACAGCCTGGTCTTCCCTTAAAGAGCCCAGTATGCAAACAAGGTGCTGCAACCATAGCTTCTTAATAACCAGTAGCAGCTAAGCCCTAACAACCAATAGCAGCTGAGTCTTAACAACCAATAGCAGGCAAGTAATTCCAACCAACAACAAGCCAAGTCCTAGGTCAAGGCTTGTAACTTAGCCAATAGCAGTCTTGCTCTCCCACAACCAATCGAGCTGTTTCACTCCCTATAAAACCCCCTGTCTAAGATGAGTCCACGTGACTTCTCCGGCCACTCCTGTTTGGACCGCAGAACCTCACACGGGAGCCTGAATAAATTCCCTTGCATTGGATTATTTTGGTGCTGGCCTCAGTTTCTTCATTTTATCCTTGGAAACAAACCTTACAGCAGGTAGGGAAGAGCAGGTGGCCGGACCAGAGCCTGTTACCGATTGATGTTTATGTCACACACCTGAGGAAGACCCAGCAAAGAGAACTGAGAGGACCCTTGATGAGGTAGGAGGAAAACCAGTAGGGGGGGTTGTTGGAGAAGGTGGGCACGACTGCATTGTGAGCTGCTGAAGTGCTGAGCGTGACTGGGTTTGCAGGCAAGGAGGTCATTGCAAAATATTTATTGTAAGTACACTGTAAAGTGGCTCAATTGTTAGCTCTAGGTCATAAATGCTTGCTGTAATGAAGGGATGAGTGGAAGGTGGAGGAGTGAATACAGAGAAGGCCAGGAGAAGACGACATTTCCGAGTCCAGCTCTTGGTTCTCTTAGGAGCTAACTGCTTGGCCTTGGACTCACTTAGCATGTGAGCATCCCTGAAAATGCTTTAACACGGCATATTATCCCGGTTCACCAGAGAAACAGAGCTCACAGGATGTGTGCATGTAGATGAAGAGATTTATTATAAGGAATTGGCTCACATGATTATGAAGTCTGGGAAGTCCCAAGATCACCAGGGAGAGTGGGCAGGTTGCAGACACAGGAGAGCTGAGTGTTTAGTTCCAGCCCAAAGTCCAGCAGGCTTGAGACTCAGGAAGAGCCAGTGTTTCAGTTTGAGTCTGAAGGGAAGAAGAAAACCTATATCCCAGTTAGAAGGCTATCAAGCAAGAGGAACTCCTTTAATAGGGGGAAGGTAAACCTTTGTGTTTGTGTTCTATTCAGGCCTTCAGTGGCCTAGATGAGGCCCACCTGTATTAGGAAGGGCAATTGGCTTTACCCTATTGATTTAAATGTTAACTTCATCCCAAAACAGACACACCTAGAATAATGTTTGTCCAGCTATCTGGGCAACCCATGGCCCAGTGAAGTTGACATATCAGTTAGGGATTACACACAGGCTAGAGGGCTCCTTGCCCAGGATATCTTAAAATAGGTTCTTGGAGTTAAAGTGTGGGCTTGTTTGCTTTATAAAGTCCCCAACCCTTAATAGAGTTCATGACTCTAGGATTTATAGGATATAAGCAAGTGAAAGTGAAACAAATCCTTTTTGAGAACTAATTCAGACTGGGCATAGTGACTCATGCCAGTAATCCCAGCAAGTTGGGAGGCCAAGATGGGCAATCACCTGAAGCCAGGAGTTTGAGACCAGCCTGGCTGAAATTTGAGGCCAGGAGTTTGAGATTAGCCATAGCAAAATCCTGTCACTACTAAAAATACAAAAATTATTCGGACATAGCTGTGCGCTTGTAATCCCAGCTACTCAGGAGACTGAGACACAAGAGTCACTTGAACCCAGGAGACAGAGGTCACAGTAAGCTGAGATTGTACCACTACATTCCAGACTGGGTGACAGAGCGTCTCTGTCTGAATAAAAAACAAAGAAATAATTCCAAAATTATAGGGCTGGTGCGGTGGCTCACGCCTGTAATCCCAGCACTTTGGGAGGTTGAAGCAGACAGATCACCTGAGGTCAGGCGTCCAAGACCAGCCTGGCCAACGTGTCTCAATTAAAAATAGAAAAGTAGTTGGGCGTGGTGGCGGGCACCTGTAATCCCAGCTACTTGGGAGGCTGAGGTAGGAGAATCGCTTGAACCTGGGAGGCAGAGGTTGCAGTGAGTTAAGACCGTGCCATTGCACTCTAGTCTGTGTGATGAGAACAAAATTCCAGCTAAAAAAATTATATTTTCTTTGTTGCAATATTATCATGGAATATACTTAGAAACAGACAGGAACTATGCTGGCAAGTACAGGGTGGTGTCTAGGTGTTCTCATTTGAAAAGTCAGTATGGTCAGAGCCTCAGGAGTCTAACTGATGTGCAGGGTTGTGATTTTTTTCTTTGAGGTTTCTCCTTTCCCCACCATGGGTAGGTTGAGGTGGATCATCTTATTTCACCCGAAGGTTCATAGGAAAGGGCTGGGTCACAGTTCTCAGAGGACGGGATGGCTCCTGTGCTGTTGTACCCTGACTTCCATATGCTCCCCTTCTGTGCCCTTACTCTCCCTGCGTGTGAGGGCTTCCTCCTGCCCAAATACAGATGGCCTCGGAGACATCACACCTGCGCAGATGCAGACAGACGCCCGTAGGTGGCAGCAGCCTTCTGAAGCAGAGGTGAGACGGGTGTCCGCCTCAGGAGCCAGGGCAGTGGGTGCATTCACACAAGCTGTGCATTTGCCTTTCCAAAGCCAAAAAGCGATGCTGTCCTGGCGCATGTTCGAATATTTGTTATTCCGAATAGAACTAATACTCAAGGTGGGAGGGAAGAAAGGCAGCAACTCCCAGCCTCTTAAACTTCAGGTTTACATACCTTCAAAAACAAGTTGTACTCTTTGTCTGCGATTGTAGCTTCTAACATATGCTAGGCTCTTATCATTTCCCAGCAGCTGCAGGTGCAAGGACGAAACTTGCTCACCATGCCTATAATCAGTTAAGCACAGATGTCCAAATAGATGCATCTCCCCCTAAACCTTAAGTAAAGACAACGAATGCAGAGTAAACAGAAGAGTGGGCATATTTTCCCAAATACAGATGGCCTCGCCTGATAGAAGTGTGTTGCAGAGGTCATTAAACATGAAGGTTCAATAGCGTCACAACAAAATACGGTATTTTGTAAGAAAAATAGCTGATACCAGTGCTATTGGGCTTGCCTTTCCACATTTAATGTTCCCGTCTCTGAATGCCTCTAGAGGCAGCAAGAACTAATGGGCCGTCTTGGAAAACTCAGCCTGTTCTGTGGGGATGCCCGGCAACTGTCCAGGACATTTGTTTAAGTATTCTGCTGACTTGAGCAAGCCAGAAAATTAGTGCAAGTATTTTTCACCTAAAGCCAGGTTCCAGGAAAAAAAAAAAAGGCCGGGCACGGTGGCTCACACCTCTAATCTCAGCACTTTGGGAGGCTGAGGCGAGCAGATCACAAGGTCAGGAGATCAAGACCATCCTAACACAGTCAAACCCTGTCTCTACTAAAAATACAAAAAATAAGCCAGACATGGTGGCACATGCCTGTAGTCCCAGCTACTAGAGAGGCAGAGGAAGGAGAATTGCTTGAACTGGGAAGGTGGAGGTTGTAGTCAGCCAGGATCATGCTGCTGCACTCCAGCCTGGGGGACACAGGCAGACTCCATCTCAAACAAACAAACGAACGAACAAACCCAACTTTGCATGGCATCTTAAGGTCAAAGATCAGTCTTCCAAATGCCTTCACCCTGTAATATACGTGATGTGCCTCCCAATTCTGAGTTAAGAAATAATTAAAAACAACAACAACAACAAAAACCTAGGTTAGGCTGCCATGTGCCGTTCTCTAAACTCTTTGTGTATTTCTCCTAAATATTTTATATTTAATTTTGAATAGGTAATTGACACACATAGTTTAAAAAATAAAAAATGTATTAAAAGGAATACAGTGAAAAGGTTCTTTCACATGCCTGCTACTCATCTACACGTTACCATTGTCATGAATTTTTTATGTATCCTTCCAGAGTAGGAAGACATATAAATAAAAGTAAATACATGTCCTTATTTTCTTCCCTTTTAACACAAAAAAAGGGAAACTCTATTCACACTTTTCCACCTCTTGCTTTTTCAAGTAACACTATGGGTTGGAGAGCTTACCATATCAACCAACAGAAAGCTATTCTCTTTTACAGCTGTATGATAGCCCATTACTTGGGTAAATCAAAGTAAATACTGTATTTTATCAACTAGTTCTTTATTGATAGAGTATTTCCTGTCTGAAATTACAGACAGTGCTGCAACAATCTCAAAATATATCTTTTCAATATGGGCTGGGACATCTATGTGATAAACAGCCGGAAGTGTAACTGTTGGGTCTAGAGCAGATGTTGGACCATGTTTTAATGCTTTTCATCTGAATCTTGCACATGTTGTGTTGAGTTTATTCCTATGTATTTTATCTCTGGGTTGCTATTGTAAATGGGGTCTTTGCTTTCATTATATCTTCTAACGGGCTACTGTTAATATATAAGAAAGCTATTGATTTCTGTGTAATAATCCTATGCCTTATTACTTTAGTATATTCTCTTATAGTTTGTAAAATTGATGTTGGTTCACTTCAGTTTTCCAAATATTCAGTTTTATTGTCATCTGCAGATAGCAGTGGTTTTACATTTTCCATTCCATTTTTAAATCTCAATTTTTTCATCAAATTTTATATTTAATTTTACAGTGAAATATTAAATAACGACATTAGTGGGCATCCGTGATTTTATCCTGATATTTAATGGATATGTCTCTAGTACTGGCTTTTGACTTGAGATACCAATGTTTCATTAAAGAAGTGTTCATGGATTTCAACTTTTTTATTTTCATCAAGAAGAGTTATTGAAATTTTTTAATGCCTTTTGAGAGACTATATAGATAATGATGTGATTTTTCTATTGAGATGATAAGTTATATAGATTTTTTAATACTGAATCAGCTTTGAAATTCTAGCCTTGGCCCTACTTGATTATGATTCTTTTAATGTGTTGCTAAATTCTGTTTGTTAACATTTATTTAGGGTTTTGAATCACTATTTATAAGTGAGATTTGTTGACAGATTGGTTTTCTTACATTTCATAACATTTGGGTATTAATATAATTACCTTAAAATTTTTCCTGCCGTATTATTTATTTCCTCTAGGTTTTCAAATCATTTCCAGAGATTTTAGAAAAGTAGTCTCATTCATTTAATCATCTCTGTTATTTTGGTTATATCCCCTTTTCCATTTTAAAAAAATTATTTTATTTTATATGTTTACCATTTGCCAAAAGTAGGTTTTTCAGTTTATGTGATTTTCTCATAAACAGTTTGTAGATTTATTTATTAGAGCTACTGTTTTTCTGCTTTTTCTAACTCATTAAATTCTGCTTTTTTCTTCATTAAGGCTTGTATTACAGTTCTTCTTCTAACTTTTTGGGTAAAATAGAAATGTGTTTGTTTTCCCTCATCTTTTGGCGTATGTTCTAGTTACTGTTATGAGGAGGTTACTGTGCACGGCTTTAGCTGTGCTAGGTACATCCTCCTGTGTTGTGTTTTCACTCTAATTATGTTCTAGATCCAGTAGAACTTTCTGGGATGTTGGAAGTATCACAGGCCACCTAGGGTATGGAGAACTTGAAATGCAACTGGTATTTCTGATTTGAGGAACCTAATTTTTAATTTAACTTTATTTTTTTAATTTAATTTTAAATAGCCACACATGGCTTGTGGCAACCACGTTGGGTGGTGTGTAGCTACACCTTTTCCAATTTTCATTTGTATTTCTCTTTTTATCCAAGAATTACTCAAGATATGGGGCTTTTTATTTAGCATGACACTGATTAGGAGATAGAGTTATAAAATATAGTACATATATTTTCCAATTTTCATTTGTATTTCATTTGTATATATATATATTGTATATATATATAATATACATATATAAAAGGTTTAAATATATATATATATTATATTTTAAAAGTTTTTATATTTTAAAGGTTTCATATATACACACACACACACATATATATTTTAAAGGTTGAAAGAACTTTTAGTTATTCAATTTCATTAACTACTAGTCTTATTGCGTTGTGGTCGGAGAATGCTGCCTGTACTCTTGGTAGTTTGGGTCATTATTTAGGGTATCTTTGTGACCCAATGTCTACTCTATTTGGGTGTATGATGTGTACTGACAGCACTGGGGCCACTTTGAAAAGGCCTATTCTGTGTCTTCAGAATGGAATGTTAGATACAGATCGATCTATCATCTAATGTTACTTAGAACTACGGTATCCATGTTTTTTGTACTTGGTCTGTCATGACTGACAGAGATAAATTAGGATTTCCTGCTACCAGTTTGCTTCGATTTCTTGTGTCTCCTTTAATCCCTGCTTCATGACTGTGGCTGTTATTTTATATGTAGTGTAGGGCTAATGTGTTTTCATTACGACTCACACACATTGGCATTACAAAGCGTCCTTGTCCGTCTCGTTCTGGCCTGAACTCCACGTTGTCTGACATTAAAGTTTGTGGTCGTTGTTTTCTTTTCAATTGCATTTGACTAGCATGTCTATTATTTAATATTTATATACTTTTATTTCCATGCTTTCTGAAGCTCTTTTATAGAAACACTGTTTTCATTTAGCATCGAGTGGTGTTTGGTTTTGATCCAACCTGAAATCTGTTTGTATTAATAGATAAGTTAAACTCATTTATTCTTGTTAATGTGACAGATACATCAAGCTTCAGTTCTACTCATTATTTTATGGTTATGTGCTCATGATATCTTAAAGGTCTTTTACTCTGCACTCTGTTAATAGTACTTTCATCACAGAGTTAAAAATGTTTTTGTTTAAAGGTTGATTGTCCTTACAATGGCAAATTTATGCATTATCACCAGTACTCTCTTTAGTTCATAGCTATTATATCCTCCCTACTCTCCATGACCCAATTTCATTTAATAATATTACCTTTCTTGGTGCTTAACTATGTAGTATTAAATATGCTACTGCTTCTATTTCCTGGTTTGTGAGTCTTAAAGATACCTTTGATATCTAGGTTTATAGATGAAGCAATTAGCAAACCTGTCTACTCACACTCTTCCCCTCTTCTCCTACTTTTATCACTCATAGCATTTATACCTTGTTTGTGCATTTATGCCTCGTTTGTGAGACCAGCCTGGCCAACATGGCAAAACCCCATCTCTACTAAAAATAAAAAAAAAAAAATAGCTGGGTATGGTGGCATTCACCTGTAATCCCAGCTACTTAGGAGGCTGAGGCAGGAGAATTGCTTGAACCCGGGAGGCAGAGGTTCCACTTATATTTTACCCTGTCCTACTGATCTCCCACCATTTCAATCTTATTTGTACAGTTGAATATATTCATGCACTCCTATTAGTCCTTTTGCTATACTTTTCTCAGTCATCTCTTAGTTGAATAAAGCTCATTCTGTAGCAGTTACCCCAACACAGGCTTATAGGAACAATATAACCTGAGTTTTGCCGAATCAAAACTCTTTTTCTGCATTTGTTATACTATAAGGAGAGCTTGGCCTCGTGAAAACCCTTGGCCTACAATTTATTTTCATATATGTCTTATAAGGATTAGTTCCCGGTCTTCATGTTGCTCTGGAAACATCTAATGCCAGCCGTATTTGTTCCCTTGTTTCAGTGACAGTATTTTTACCTGTCTTCCCAAAGATGTCTCTTTTCATTTTTCAAGTTCAACAATTTCACAAAATTATATTTTGATAGCTGACAATTTGGGGTGTGTATTTTTTGGCTCACAGTATGCCCATTCAGCATGCAGATTTGTTTCATTTTGTTTAATTTGTGCCTATGCCTTTGCCTATTTGTTCTATTTCATTCATCTTTGAAAATTCTGGTCGGGGGCCGTGGCTTATGCCTGTAATCCCAACACTTCGAGAGGCCAAGGAGGGTGGATCACATGAGGTCGAGAGTTTGAGACCAGCCTGGCCAACATGGCGAAACCCCATCTCTACTAAAAATAGAAAAAATAGCCAGGTATGGTGGCATGCACCTGTAATCGCAGCTACTTAGGAGTCTGAGGCAGGAGAATTGCTTGGACCCAGGAGGCAGCGGTTGCAGTGAGCTGAGATCACGCCACTATACTCAAGCCTGCTGACAGAGCAAGACTCTGTGTCAAAAATAAAAAAGAAGGAAAGAAAATTCCAGCAGCGTTTACTTTATATCTATCAATCATTTTCTTTCTAGGACTTTTTACTATGTGTTACCATATTATTTTATTTTTCTCATTTCTATCCTTCAGGACCCTTTGTCTTTGTTTCACACCATTGATTCTCTCTTGTGACCACTGGATTTCCTTTTTGTTTCTATGACAGTTTTGCTTTTTCTTCTATTCATTTTCTGAGTTCTCCTCACTCCTGTCTTAGAACCTGCAGTTGTCTATTGACGTTCTCCCTGAGTTATGACATTTCCACTTTATGGCATTCCTTCTCAGAATCGATTGCTTCATTACACTCTTTAAAATCGCTGCGAAATGTTTGGTTGCAGTTCATCTTTGCTCCATGGCACTGTTTTTAGGGTGAATAATCCATATCAGTTAGAAAGCTTTGCAGCTCTTTTCCATATATTTATTCACAATAAATTTTCTTACTGTTTATTATTGAAAACTTGATTTTTCATCACCCAGCTTTTAGCAGACTAGTCCTATAGGTAGAGATGAAGCAGAGTATTCTCCCGGCTTCGCAGCAAAGGGCTTGCTCCTTCACTGCCACAGAAACGGAATGCTCAGTGTGAATATTGCTCTTCTGTACAAGACTAGATTTTCATTTCTGGGGCCATCATGACTTCTGCCACCAGCTTTCCTCGTTCTGGTACAAGACATCCACTGTTACAAACAGGAGATACAGCTCTTGTAACCTGATCATCAATAATTGCATTTTAATGGATATTCCTGAAATTTCCTTCTTTATAATTCCATTCATTACTCTCTGAACTTCTGATTTTTCCTACTTTTTCCTACTGCTCTTCCTCCCATCTGCTTCTGCCTTATTTGGGGCTTTTGAAAGTCCCTACATGTATTTTGAAGTCTGCATATCATCTGATTTCTAAATTTCATGGACAGTTGAATTTGCAGGACTTGGGAAATTCTTCTAGTTTTTTGTTCATTTGTCTGCTTGTTTTCTCAGGAGAAGGAGGAAGCACTGATGGATGGATAGTCATGTTCGTAAGAAAATCTCTTCCAAGTGTTTGATGGAATCTCTGCTTCCACCATCCCAGCTTCTCGCATTCCCCTTTGCACTAGTTCTCATCTCTTGCAGTTTCTTTCCTGTCATTTCACCATCATGCAGAAGACCTTTTCTCGTGAATATCTTCCTTCTGAAACCCACATATGTCCCACAGTCATTTTTGCCAATTTCATTATCAATTATCATTATTATCAATTTTGTCAATTTCATTATCAAATTTGACAGTGTATCCCTCTCACCCTTTACTTTATCAAAAACTTTGGAAATGCATAACATACGGAATGTACACTAACTTCGTTATCATCATTTGAGTTGCCCACCACCAGTAACCTAATTATGATGGTTAGTTCGCTGATGGATTTTCATCGAAAACTCATGCAACAATGCTAGGTGTGTCAGTGATGGTTCCCTGATTTCAAGGAAGTATATGATCTTCCAGTTACCTGCCTCCTTCTTATCACCAACTAATTTAAATTAAAAAATGATATAAAAATAATAGCAGTGAGCCTTGAAGGTAGGTTGAAAACTGTCTACCATGTCAGTAGCTATTTTTACCTACACAGACAAGAAGACAGCAAGCCCCTCGACTTGCGGCTTCCGTTCTCTTGTTTCCTGTGTGCACCCACATGAACCACCTGCTCTCCCTGTCTCCCTGCCTCCACGTCTAGAGAAGGAGGGGGTTGGTCTTCTCTAATGCCCCTGGTGTGCTTGACTTGTTCCCCATTACCCAAGGGCTAAGTCTTAGGCACTGCACTGAAACTTCTGCACAGCAGGGACCCTCAGCCACTCTGTCTTCTGCCCGCCCTCATGTCTCCTCTGCACTCCAGTCTCTCCACTGGCAGCTGCGCCTCTGCCTGCCTTCACCTCCTTGTCTCCATCCTTGCAATGAATGCCATAGTAAGGCTGCCTCCTTCTCCAGTGTCTTCACTCCGGCCATATTTTTTGAATTTTGTACGCCCTCCATACTGCAGCTACCCTAAACCCACTCTCCTTTGAAGCCCCAGTTCCCAGAACAGAAGCCCAGGGCAGCCCTTGGCCCCCACGTTTCCCTACTTACACAGCAGCTGCCTAAGAGTCTGTGGACCTACACGATTTTCACTAGCAGTGTCTCAACAATCAACCAGTGCTTCACAAGGGGGCAGATGGAATAGCCAGGAATGAGAATTTCATATTTCTTCTGATTCAAATGCATTCCTATCTAAAGGCTGTTTCCTTTTAGAGACAAACTAATTTTTTCTCTTTCGTCCTTTGCCTGGGTTTTATGTTTACTTCTATAGGCTGGCACTTCCAATGGTTTCTACAGAGCTCACTGGCTCTTTCTCTCTCTCTCTCTCTCTCACACACACACACACACACACATGCACACACACACACTTACTGTGTATACACCTCACAGGAAATGGATACTTGTTTCCATTATGGGTCTTGAAACAAAGCTCTGTGGATATGCATGTGCTACTCAGATTTTCTATCCCAGGAAATGAATGTAAATATCTACCTCCCCCAGAATTTTTTTTCAGAGATGGCAGACATTGAACAAGTGGAAGTCAAAACCCTCCTTGAATGTGGTTCTTGGTAGTTGGAAATCTCCATCGCTTCCCCATGGAAGGCTTTGCAGTGCTAAGTGGCTTATCTCCATGACAACCAGAAGAGCTGTGTTTTTTATTTTTCCTGCTGGACATTTTTTTCTGGTTTTTACTTCATATGTAAAATAATTAAAATGAAAAGTGTTTATCTCAGTACACCACAACTAGTTGTTTACTGGGCTAGTGTCAGGAGCTAGCTCACATCGGTTTGGGGTCCACTCAAACCACCTCCATGCTGTCGGTCTTCAAAGTTCCCAAAAGGTTTGGTTTCTCTTTGAAATCTGGCTTCTCATGTGCTTACTGTATCACTTTAAACGGATTAATTTTTTAGTTCCTTATATATAAAGTTTTTTGCATGTAAAAATTTAAGATAATTCTACCTCAAGAAGAGCAGAGAGGATGTATTAGAGAATGTGTGAGAGATTGCCTGACAGAGCTGAACACATGGGAAGCATTCACAATATGAGTCTCTCTGCTTATTCTTTTCCTTAGCAGTCTCTGGCCGCAGGTTGCCATAGCTGTCCCAACATCACTTCTCAAATGGGAGGAATGCCATGGTCTCTTGACAGAGGCTTTCCTGCATTGTTGGTGGCAAAGGAACTGCTGTCCTGTCGAAGATGAGTTGGCCCATTTATCCAGTTACTGGTGAAATATCTTGTTCTCTCAGAGAGTCAACTGGCTGCTGTGAGTGGACTTCACAAAGGAAAATCCATTCTCTCACCAAGTAGTTGTCAAGCACGATAAAGAAAAACTGGCAGAATAATTGGGGTGGTTGCTGAGTCTAACTCAATATCGTGTGAGAGAAAATATACGAAGCAAGGTCTTTAAAGAGAATTGCACACCTGTCTGTATGGCAGGCTCAAACACAGCCAGTCAGACATGCATAGAGTCAAAGTGAGGAAGCGGAGGTCGTTCAGACCACTGGTAGACCCAGAATTTGAGCCAAAACAGAAGTAGAAAACAGATATAGATGCTTGGTGATCTGCCTCTCTGCCAAGCCAATCCAGCAATTCTCACCAAAAACCTCAACAAACAATTGGAACACAAACAGGTAGAAATTGTAATTCAATTTTAGGGTATCATTGTGTTTATTTGAAGCATTTTTTTCTTCAAAATGGAAATCATTTCTTTATTTAGTTAAAAATGTGAATACTTGTTGCAAAAACAATCAGAGGAAACAGTTTTATTGCTTTAGTTAAAATGTGATGATACTCATTGTAAAACAATCAGAGGCTACAAAAAATAGAAAAACAAAAACAAAAAAGATGAAGGAAAAGAATGAAAGGAAGGAAGAAAAAGACGAGAAGAAAACACATGAAAGGGATCAGAGTATGCCACCCCAAAATGTATTATTTGGGGATATTGATTATTTAGAGCTGAAGACAATCGAGAAACAGCAGACCCAGGAAGAGCTCTCTGTCTTCCCACTTACTATATATACAAAAGGGGGGCATACATTTTCTGTAAGAAAAGTGCCCTCCAGGTACCAGGAAGAGGAGAGAATTTTGGTGTCAGAGATGGGGAGTCAAAGCTGAGATGAATCCATACAAACAACCCTACTAAAATTATATTTGCCTTCCATTAATTTTGCCTATGTATTTCTTAGTCACTGTCTATGATTTGCCTCCCCAAACCCAAACCCCTTTCTCCTTTGTCTAGCCATATCTCCACAATTTTTCCTTATCTGTTAAAATAGTATATAGGTTATTGGACGTTTTCACCTCTTTGAATTCTCATTTCTTACATATGAAAGGCCTCATATACACATAAACATATCTGTATCCAATAATGTTTGTATGCTTTTCCCCCTATTAACTTGTCTTTTGTCTCTTTAATTCTCATGACCAGCCATAGAACCTAATAGGGTAGAGAAAAAGTCTTTCCTCCCCTATGAAAGAAAGGAACATAAAAATAAAGCATGATTGGTAATACAGCCACTCAAGATAAACGCTGTCCATTGGCTCTTGATTACAGACCACGGTGATTTATATTCTCCAAAATAAGTAGTGAATTTGTTCAGCAATTAGCACATTGTTGAAGGCATTGAGAGTCATGAGAGCTTGGTCCCTTTATGGAACAGTCTTTAAGTAGAACTATTGTGTAGGGTACAAGAGGTTCCTAGAAGTGAGGTCAGGAGATAGAAGTGAAGGGACAAGATCATAAAGGAATTTTTCATCCTAAACCTTTTAATTTTTTTCCCTCATCTGCTGGGTGATACATAATGCAGAACTGGAGTGTTTTAGAATGTTCAGAATTTAGAACGGTTCCAAGTTGTCAACCCAGTTCTATAAAGACATGCAAGATACATAAGCGAACAGGAATAGATACCTATTTTGACTGGTATTCTAATATGCTAAAGGGTGGACGAAGCTCCAGTTTTTGCACTTGTTCAGATAGACCTGTCCACTGATATTCTAAGGAAAATGTTACCAATATGGGACAATGGGCTCTGCTGTATCAGGAGACAACATGGCATGATGGTTAAGAACTGGACTCTGGGCCGGGTGTGGTGGCTCATGACTGTAATCACAGCACTTTGGGAGTCCAAGGTGGGCAGATCATCTGAGGCCAGGAGTTCGAGACCAGAGTGGCCAACATGATGAAAACCTATCTCTACTAAAACAACAAAAAATCAGCCAGGTGTGATGGCCACTGCACCCTAGCCTAGTGACAAGAGTGAGACTGTCTCAAAAAACAAACAAAAAAAGAATTAAATTCTGCAGCCAGACTGCTCAGGTTTAACCTAGCTCTGTCACTAGGCTATGTGACCTTTAGGAAAAGACAGTCTTTTAATTTATCAGTTTGAGCAAATATAAAATAACAATTCATCCCTATTAATATTAGAAGGTAGTGTCTGTGCAGTGACTCACTACTATAATCCCAGCACTTTAGGAAGCTGAAATGTGAGGATTCCTTGAGCCTAGGAGTTCCAGACCAGCCTGAGCATCAAAGTGAAATCTTGTCTGTATAAAAAAAATTTTTTTTTAATTAACCAAGTGTGGTGGTGCATGTCTGTGGTCCCAGCTACGTGGGATGCTGAGTTTGGGGGATTGCTTGAGCCCCAAAGGTCAAGACTGCAGTGAGCCATGGTCAAGTCATTGCACTCCAGCCTGGGCAACAGAGTGAGACCTTGTCTTAAAAAAAAAAAAAGAATATGGTGTAAGTAAATTAACATAGAACGCTCAGAACCAGGCCTGGCACATGATAAATGCCACATAAAATGTTAGTTATTCTTATCTCTCTCCTCACCACCTTTGCCTCAAGGTTGGAAGAATTCTTAACCACTTTCTATCTCACTAAGCACATTTTATATGCTGGCATGCATGGAAATGGTAAATACCCATTAGTCTGAAATAATTTAGAGCTAGATATAATTTTGCTTATAAATTCAGAAATTAGGCTAGGCGTGGTGGCTCATACCTGTAATCTTAGCACTTTGGGAGGTTGAGGTGGGCAGATCACCTGAGGTCAGGAGTTTGAGAGCAGCCTAGCCATCTCTACTAAAAATACCAAAAAAAAAAAAAAAATTAGACAGGTATGGTGGTGCATGCCTGCAATCCCTGCTACTCCAGAGGTTAAGGCAGGTGAACTGTTTGAATCTGGGAAGCGGAGGTTGCAGTGAGCTGAGATTATGCCATTGCACCCCAGCCTGGGCAACAGAGCGAGACTCTGTCTCAAAAACCAACCAACCAACCAACCAACCAACCAAAAAACAAAACTAGAAATCGGTCAAATACCTCAGAGTTCTTAAAATTGAATGAGGTCATTGCATTTATTCCCTTGCTTGATCTATAGATGCTTATACTCTGAACTCAATATTTTTCTTTTTGCTACTATTCAGAAACAATAGTTGTCTCTCAGGCATCCCTCAGCTCTTCCGGTGCTTCCTCCATTGTGAAGCATTTGTACAGGAGACAGCCCCATGGCTTCAGGACCCCTTTGATAGACTGACTGGATCCCCCTTCTTCCATGAGTGATTGTTCCCTTCTTCCTCTGTGCCCCTCCACTTCCTTGCACAAGGTAGAAATTGTCAAAATTAAATCTCACCTGCTGTGTGTCAACCTACTTAAATAGCTGATCTGCAGCCTTATTCACTTGTGTCTGAGTAATCAGCATATTTGTCCCTTTTTCTTGTTATTTTTTAAACGCAGAATCTATGGACATTAAAATAGATTAGTAATAGCCACAGTCATGCACTGACCATTGCTACAAAAGTGTACTTACCACCCTCAGGCCCTTCATGCTGAACTGTCTTTCTCTTGCCTCTTATGCTGGGTCTTCCTAGTTCTCTTCCCTGCCCTAGCCCCTGTAGTGTTCAGATCAAATCATCTTTTATTAGGTGAAACTCAATTGAATAGTGAAACTTTCAAGACCATTTAGTATCCTTCGCCAACCCTCACCTGTGTCTAAAGTTACCGAGAGAAAATTGTCTTTTCCTTTCTCATGTCTATGATGCTTTTCCTTAAGTGTATTTTTTTCAAACTTGAGATCCACACTATATCCCAAATTTGTGTTGGCAAAGAAACTACCTCTGAACTATCAAAGTTAATAAAAACAGCCAAGCAATTTTTTTTTAAAAAAAATCAACGTTGCTAATAAGGTTTCTATTTGAATACCTCTTTCAGGTAAAAATGTGGAAACCTCTTTATTTGAATTCCATGGCAAGTCTCAGTTCAAAGGCTCCTCCACTTACCGTGGGACTTTGAGATGGTTTGGATAGTTTGTCCTCTCCAAACTTTATATTGAAATGTGATTCCCAACTTTGGAGGTGGGACCTGGTGAGAGATGTTTGTGTCATGGAGGTGGATCCCTCATGGAACCATCCTCTTGCCAATAAGTAAGTTCTCACTGTGTTTGTTAATGTGAGAGCTGATTGTTAAAAAGAACTCCTTCTCCTTCTCTGGCTCCCTCTCTTGTGATGTAAAATGCTGGCTTCCCGTTTACCTTCTGCCATGATTGGAAGCTTCCTGAGGCTTCACCAGGAGCAGATCCTGGTGCCATGCTTCCTGTATAGCCTGAAGAACCATGAGCCAAAACAAACCACTTTTCTTTATAAATTGCCCAGCGTCAGGTATTACTTTATAGCAGTGTAAATGGAAAAACACAGGCTATGTCCCAATAAACCCATCTGAAGTTGAAAATATCATCACTTGAAAATGCACTTAATATGCCTTACCTATCAAATATCATAGCTTAAGCTAACTTTCCTTAAATGTGCTTGGAACATTTACGTGAGCCTGCAGTTTGGCAAAATCATCCAACACAAAGCCTAATTTTTATAATAAAGTATTGAATATCTCACGTTATTTATGTGAAACTGAAAAACAAAATGGTCACCTGGGTACTCACCATTAACATACAGAGCTGAAAGCACACTGGGCCTGAAAAATGTTTGAAACATCAAACTAAAATGCAGACTGACAGGATGCTGCAGCCACAGTGTTGTCAATCGCTCTCTTCTGATGAGGCTTGAGAATGGCTGGGGAGGCACTGGGGTAGCCACACAGGATGGGTTAGCAGGCATGATATTCTTTAAGAAGATGTCAAGTATCAGTATGTTACCCTCATGATCCAGTGGCTGACTGGGAGCTGAAGCCCAGCACTGAGAGAGAGCACAGTGCTACAGCTACATACCACTACCCTGGGGAAAGATCAAAATTCAAAATTTGAAATATGCTTTCTACTAAATACTTATCTTTTCCACAGCATCATAAAATCAAACAATCTAAGTTGAACCACTGCTGCAGATTTTAATGTCCACAGGAGTCCTGGAACCAATTCTCCACTAATGTTGAGGGAAGACTGTATCTGTTCAGTGGGTAAATATTATTCAACTGAATTATTTTCTTCTGGCTTTGCAGAATGACAAATATAATAGAATGTGTTATTTATCCCTTCTGCAGTGGGCATACTTAAATTTTGTGCTACTATGCACAACATACATTTTTATGCATCAGCTAGAGAATCAAATTTAATAATTTTAAAAAGACCATAGTCAATGCCAACTTCCACTCATCTTTTAAATTTCAGCTTACAATGTCACTTTTTCAGGAAAACCTCCCAAACCCAAGGTTAGGTTATGTGGCTTAATTGCAATCCTACAAAACTCCATCTTTGTCCTTCGTGCATAATTAAAATTTTAATTAAATACTTCAAGTCTTTACTTGTCTAATGCCTACCTCTATTCTAGATGGTAAGCTCCATGAACTCAGGGCCTCACTCACCATTGCTTAGCAGAGGGCAAAGTCTTTGTAGGTCATTTTTAAGCCTTCGTTGAATAGACACAGGCATTCATGAATGAATGAATCCATAGGATGGATGAGTGAATGGTAACAACAGATCTCTAGCAGAATTTCCAGAATCACCCTTGGATAGTTATTTGGGGAGCATAACTGCTACAGTTTGAATGTGTGTCACCTCTGAAACTCATGTTAAAACTTAATGCCAGATGTAACAGTATGAAGTGGTAGTGTCTTCAAGAGGTGGTTAATAGATTAATCTATTCATGGATTAATGGGTTAGCTGTTACCAGAGAGTCTGTTATAGAAGCCAGTTTGGGTCCCTCTCCTGCATGCCCTGTTGCCCTGCTATGGGCAATGTTATTGCCTTCCACCACGTTATGATGCAGTCTGAAGCCCTCACTAGAATGTGCTGCCTGACCTTGGACTTCCCAGCTTTTAGATCTGAAAGAAATAAATGTATTTTCTTTACAAATTACCCAGTCTGTGCAATAGAAATGAACTAATACAATAACTGATTATCTTCTCAGATGCAAGCATTATCAATCTTTAAACTCTTCTAGTTTTCAGAGTTCCTAATTAGGATGAAGAAATTTGAACTTCTAGTTCAATTAATTAAACAATTCCACATACACTTTTCTCTCCTCCCAGAGAAGGATTACAGAGGAAAACACAGATGGTGCCTGAGGAATTCTCTTTTAGTATCACATTCCCCAAACCATATCCTTCCTACTAAGCCAGCTAAAGTCTTCTAGAATCTAACATATTTTTGCAAGTGCTTCAAGCCTCCTGAGAATTGACTTATTGACTTAATTGGCTCCATTGACTTAGAATGACAAACACAGAAGTCTCATGTCAATCAGATTCTAACTGACTCCCAGGAAGCCTAGGTTCCTGTTCTTCAGAATACAAATGATAACGACAGCAATAACACTGCGCTCTTGGGCACTGGCAAACACTGCTTTTCATATTCCAGGTACTTTCTATTTGTGTGTGTGTGTGTGTGTGTGTGTGTGTGTGTGTGTGTGTGTGTGTGAGAGAGAGAGAGAGAGAGAGAGAAAGAGAGAGAGAGAGGGAGAGGGAGATGTCACATGGTAGCAAATGTGATGGAGATAAATGAGGGTGGCCAGGGAGGTTGTACTGGTAAGTGAACATAGATAGAGACTTGAAGAACTTGAAAGAAGGAACCATGGAGATACCCAACTAAAAGAATTATGTAAACAGACCAAGCCTGGTATCCTTGAAACAGCAATATGGGGAATAGGATGGCTGCCCCCAAACAGTGCTGGGGGTATCCCACTAAATTCTGCCTTATCTCCCAGAAGACCAAAATAATTCTGCTTCTTCGTCTTTTAGGTTTATACCCTAGGGGCTGTGGAGAGAGGCCCATTTCCTTGGCTCTAGGGAGGGGAAGGGCAGTGCAGAGCTGTACCTTTGCTGTACATTGGAATATCCTACAAGTAAAACTGTGATGCTCAGGTTGCACACCCCCCCACCCCCATACTACTTAAAGCAGAACCTCTGAGGGTGAGACCTAGAAATAAGTTTTCGATACCTCTCCAGGAGAATCCAAAGTCAAGTGGACATGCTGGATCCAACATACACCAGCTCCCAGGGCAGATAGTGTGCACTCTTCCAGGGATAGAATAAGGATACATCTGGCCTTTAACCTGGTTCCTGTTATATAGCTTCAAAAGTCTTGGAATTTCCTGAGTGACAGCCATGTCTTTTGTTATTCATAATAAGCCCCTTTAGACCATACCTGGGTTTATACTAATGAGGTGACTCCTGACAGGCTCTTAGTTGGGGGGCAAGGAGGCAGATGAGGGGTAGGAGAGGTATTGGGGGCAAACCAGAAAGACCTCAAATGTGATTGGAGGGTTGGAATTTTCAGCCATATCCATGGCCTCTGGTGAGGGGAGAGGAACTGGAAATTGAATTAAATCAAATGGCCAATAATATAATCAATCATGCCTATGTAATGACATCCCATATAAAAACTCTGGATACCAAAGTTCAGGGGTACTTTCTGACTGGTGAACATTAGATACATAGGGAGGGCAGCACACTTTGCATGGGAACAAAAGCCCCTGTGCTTGGGGTCTTCCTTGACTTTGGGCTATGTACCTGTTTATCTGGCTGTTCATTTGTGTTCTTTACAGTAAAACAGCAGTTATCATTATAGCATTTTCCTCAGTTCTGCAAGTCATTCTCATAAATTATCAAACCTGAGATAAATTATCAAACCTAAGAAGGAATTAAAAGTTCCAAATTTGAAGTCAGCTGAGTAGAAGTGCAGGTGGCTTGGGGATGTCTGAAATGTACGTCTGCCTTCTGAAGCGGGGACATCCTTGTGAAGGACTTTGTCCTTAACTTATGGGGTTCGCATGAACTGCAGAAAGTCAGTGTCAGAACCACATCAAATTTCAAGACACTCAATCAGTGCTAGAGAATTGGCTTTGGAATATGTTTCCCAGCTCTGTGTTCAGTGATCTCATGTTGGCAGCTTAAAATCAGCCAGGGTGAGAATATTTACACCATGGAAATTGGCAAATGCTACAAATCAAGGCTTCTTGTCCCTCTGCCCCTGAGAACTTGTTATTAAACATCAGCACACTGCTATTTTAGAACCAGTGGCCTATGTCATTAGGAGCTGATTAGGAAAGGCTAGAAAGATCTCAGGAGGGACAGAGTCTGAACACACTGA
Source organism: Plecturocebus donacophilus (assembly GCA_004027715.1). NCBI lineage: Eukaryota > Metazoa > Chordata > Mammalia > Primates > Pitheciidae > Plecturocebus > Plecturocebus donacophilus. The sequence continues at coordinate 62,073 of PVKP010007221.1, forward strand.
GAGCTCTTCCCATTGCACACCTATGCAGAGTAGGCTGAGCCCATTCTGTGAATGAGGGGAACTCCTTCCTTTCTGAAATCCCTCCATACATTCCCACTTCCACATAAGCCACTTCCAACCTATGTATTACACTCACCTGTCACTAGGTAAAATTCTTCTTAAGGAAGAAGACAACCTGGCTGCTTAACAAATCAGGGGGAAGCCATGCTTCTTTCTTTATGTTAATTCCTTGTGTTCATTTTTCATGTGCCTCTCTTATTCCTTTTGAATTGTTTAATTTATTGCAGATTTTTAGTAATAGATAGGTCCTCTTCACATATTAGCCTCAGGTTGATTCAAATCCCTTTCTGGGAACTCAGAGAAGTTCCCTTTTTTCAGTCTCCAGGAAATTCACTTAAATATTATGAGTTTTCTGAGATAATTAATCCACCAGTACAATTCCCACCTGAAACTCTCTCCTTCCCCTCTATTCACTCTTCAAATTTTGTTCTAATTTGCTTAATATTTCTGCCTTCCTGACCCATAATTCATGTAAGAGCGTGAACACACATGCATTATCCCAGGAAACCGCTGTGTGGGAATTCACTGACCCTTTCAAATCCATTTTTTCACTCTTCATTTTAATATTGAGGTTCAGCTATTCCCCTGCTATTAGAATTTAGGATTTAGTTGCATACTTAGGGAATGTAGTTGAAATCTTTGCAATATATTTGCAGGAATTGACTCACCTGAAATAATGAACCACACCAATAATTTAATTAGGGCCTTGAGGATGGAGAGTCAGGAACAGGAGCAGAGAGATACGGAGGCTTAGAAAGTCAGTTTAAATCTGGCATGGTGGCACCCACCTGTGGTCCCTGTGACTTGGGCAGCTGAGGTGGGAGGATCACTTGAACCAAAGAGTTCAAGGCTCCAGGGAGCTCTGGCTGCACCACTGAACTTTAGCCTGGGTGACAGAGTGAAACCCTGTCTGTAAAAACCAATTTTAAAAAGCTTATTTCAAGGTAATATGTGACTTCATAAAAGAATAGCCCCCTCACACACACACACACACACATGCACACACACACACATGCACACACACACACACACACAGTCACTCTCTCACCTCTTCTTGCAATTCCTTGTGCCTAGAGCAAGCTAAAGTAAACCTGACCCATAATCCTCCCAGTCAATTTCTTAAAATTTTACTCCATATTCAATTTGGTTCTAGCCTCTGCATCTTCTTCCTGTTTGAGTTACACTGTGAGAGTAAATCAAATCAGCTTTAAGTGACATTATCCAATAGTACTTTCTGTGAGGATGGGAATGTTCTAAATCTGTGCCATCAGGTTGAGTAGCCACTAGCCACATAGGGCTACTGAGTCTATCCAATATAACTAGTGCAACTGAATTTCTAATTTCACTTAATACTAATTAACTTAATTTACATAGTGTAATGGATGGCTACTGTATTGGACAGCTCAGTTGCAGATTAAGAAACATAAATAAGGATTCAAGGGAAACAAAGCTGAGAATTGGCACCTGTAGCTGATGGCCAGGGCTGCCGTAACAAAGCACCACAGACTGGGTGGCTTAAACAGCTGACGTTTATTACCTCACAATTGTGGAGGTTGGAAGTCAAGATCGAGGGGTCAATGGGGTTGGTCCCTTCTGAAGCATCATTCATTGGCTTGTGGATAGCTGTCTTCTCCCTGTGTCTTCACACCATCTTCCCTCTGGAGCTGTCTGTGCCCATATTTCCTGTTCTTAGAAGGACATCAGTCATTTTGGATTAGAGTCCACCCTAATAATCTCATTGTAACTTAACTACCTCTGTAAATACACTATCTCCAAATATTCACATCTTCAGGTATTGGAGGTTAGGGCTTCAATGTATGAACGTAGATGAATGAGGTGGCAGAATTCATTCCATAACAGCTCTTTCACTGACGTCCAGCAGGACTTCTTTCTGATTACAACGGAGATGAGCCGTACTTGCACTATTATCCCTTTAGGAGGTTAAAATGAAATTGAAAGACAGAATAACTTGCCATCATTAAAACTCCTCGATGAAGACAAGCCAGTCATGTTGTTACTGTTGTGTTATGTTCCTTCCAGATTCCTCCTCTCTAAATGCTCCTGTAACAAAAGATCCATCTAAAGGTCTCTCACACAACTCCCACGCCTCTTTCAGACACTGGTCATTCTGACCCCTTTTATCTCCTCTTCCAGGTACCTGTTCTGAGAGCCTCCTTTTCCTTTCTCAGCCTTTCATCATCCAGGGGTAAAATGACACGTTTACAGCTATGGCTAAATGTAATGACTCCATCCTGGGAGACAGTGTAGGAGGTGCCCTGTGAGACCATCATGTTTCATCCATCTTTTTTTTTTTTTGTGAGACAGAATCTTGCTCGGTTGCCCAGACTGGAGTGCAGTGATGCTTTCTTGGCTCACTGCAACCTCCACCTCCTGAGTTCAAGCGATTCTTGTGTCTCAGCCTCCCAAGCAGCTGGGATTACAGGCACATGCTACCACACCCAGCTAATTTTTGTATTTTTAGTAGAGACGGGGTTTTGCTATATTGGCCAGGCTGGTCTAAAACTTTCTACCTTAGGTGATCTGCCCACCTTGGCCTCCCAAAGTGCTGGAGTTACAGGCATGAGCCACTGCACCCAGACCCATCTTCTTTATTGGTGAATTTGGGACCAACCTTTTAAGCTCAGTTGTGCTGTAATCCTATTGACCTTGATTCCTATGGTTTTCCTCCTCTGTTAAATTCTCATCATGTATGTTGAACTTGTTTAAAAGAAACACTAAAATTAAATTAATTAGATATGAAAGAACACATCAGGTAGTTGTGTGGCTCAGACTCTGGAATCAGGCATATTCCTCCTATCACTTCCCTACAGGTGTGAAACTCTTTGCATCTGATACTTTATCTATAATACAAAGATAAAGGAGAGACTTCTTGTGCATATTCACTCAGATAAGGCATGAAAGGTGCTCAGTCCAGTACCTGGCACATAGATTACTATTTCCATGTTAGCTACAGTTATTATTTCTATTAGAAATCTTATTGTCAAAGAGAGACTGGGGAGGGAAACAGCATAGCAGAATTGGATGCACCCAGAGAGAAATGGACACACATTGTCTCTGAGATTTCTTCTCATTGTCAAGTTCTATAAGGCATGACGACTGCTTTTCTTTTTTCACTTTTCCAATTTTTAATTTTGAAAAGTACTTTTGGTTTTTCCAATCTAGTTTTTGTTAGATTTTAATGTCGGGCTTATAGAGATATAATTTGATGTTGAGTAAAATTTGTCCTTTTTAATGTACAGCTCTATAAATTCTGAGAGCACGTGCAGCCCTGTAACCACCATGATCAAGACACAGAGCATTCCCACCTCCCTGACCATTTCCTTCGTGCTCCTTTGTAGTCAATCTTCGCTTCACCTCGTCTCTACAAACCAAGGCCGGGCTCAGTGGCTCTCACCTGTAATCCCAGCACTTTGGGAGGCTGAGGTGGGGGGATCACTTGAGGTCAGGAGTTCGAGACCAGCCTAGCCAACATGGTGAAACCCCTACCAAAAATATAAAAAATTAGCCAGGTGGGATGGTGCACGCCTATAATCCCAGCTACTCGGGAGGCTGAGGCAGAAGAATCACTTGAACCCATGAGGCCAAAGTTGCAGTGAGCCAAGATCGTGCCCCTGCACTCCAGCCTGGGTGACAGAATGAGACTCCATCTCAAAAAAAAAAAAAAAAAAAAAAAAAAGTCTTTTCACCTCACCATTAGCTGGGTTGTGATAGAATAACAGCACTGAACTACCTTGCCCATTTGAAGTACTGAAACTCCTAAGCACATTTAATTTCTAAATAGGCATATGTTCAAGGAGAACTCTCAAAGCACCTGTAATATTAAGCACTTCTCTTTCAAGAGAGCAGTATGGTTTCTTTCAGGCACATCCTTTGGCATCATGCATTGCCATGGTGATTTTTCCCTGATCCCAACATGTGTTCTTACTTCATGTTTAATTTAGGAAGATTAGAACCAGTGATCAGCCCTAGCTCCCACCTGGATTCCTTCTCATCTGCATTGTTGCATCAACCTTTTGATGTTTTTATACTTTAGAGTTTTAAAAGTATTTCTGCTTACCATGTATTGTTCACACAGGTCGAGAATCACTCACTTTCAAAATCTTCCTCTTATCCTAAATTGTCTCTAACATCCCTTGAAATTACTTTTAACATCTATTTCCTTGAGACATACACTATGTGAAGTGAAAAGTACTTTTGGTTTTTCCAAAACCAAAACTTAGAAACTTTTGGTTTCTAAGTTTGTGTTGTTTGCTACTGTTCCCCCAGCAGCCAACACAAGCCAACCTAGCTCAGACCAGGCACTTGCAAACTGTTTGTATTTTCCTATGCCATTGAGAAAAAGCTGAGTTAAAAATCACAGGGGCTAGGCACGGTGGCTCAAGCCTGTAATCCCAGAACTTTTAGAGGCCGAGGTAGGTGGATCACTTGAGGTCAGGAGTTCAAGACCAGCCTGGCCAACATGGTGAAACCCCGTCTCTACTAAAAATACAAAAATTAGCTGGGCATGGTGGTGGACGCCTGTAATTCCAGCTACTCGGCAGACTGAGGCAAGAGAATCGCTTGAACCCAGGAGGTGGAGGTTGCAGTGAGCCAAGATTACATCACTGCACTCCACCCTGGGTGACAGAGCAAGACCCTATTTCAAAAAAAAAAAAAAAGTCGCAGGGTAAGAGCCGATAAGGAAAGACCAAGACCCTCCCTATTCTATAACGTCGATAGTATTTTGCAGCCTAGAAGATGTTACTTGTAAACACCATTGCTTCTGCCCCCAACAACCTGCAATGACTATAGGGAAGGCTTTAAACATCTTCAGAGAAAGAGGGAATGTCTTGTTTCTTAGGCTGAGATTAAAGAGTTTGAAGAACCAGAATGATTCTCTTCTTCATTAAGATCCTGTTCTCAATCATCTCTTCCCTGCCCCACTTCAGGATAATGGAGAGGAACAAAGGAATAAGCAAGCTCAAAAAGATTCCTGCAGAACTGAAAACTTTTCACCCACTTAAAAAATGAAAAGCAATAAAAGCCCTCAGAGAAAGAAAAAGATCCCTTCTTCCACCTGACATCCCACCTGAAGGTCTAACCTGTAATTACAGGTGCAAGCTGATGGATGAGACTATTAGCAATGAAACCTATTTATTGTTCGTGTTGTTCATGCTGGTGGAGGAGCAAGGAGCAGAAAGGGACAGTAGAAAGGGCTCATTACCTGTCCCTGGTAACTAAGCATCCCTGGAGAACAAAAGCATTCCTAATTTTGCTTTTAAGATAATAATATCAATTCTTGCAAAATATAGTAATTAAGAAAATGAATCCACCTGGGTGCAGTGGCTTATGCCTGTAATTCCAGCACTTTGGGAGGCTGAGGCAGGCGGATCATAAGGTCAAGAGTTTGAGATCATACTGACCAACATAGTGAAACCCTGTCTCTATGAAAAATACAAAAATTAGCCAGGCGTGGTGGTGCATGCCTGTAATCCCAGCTACTCAGGAGGCTGAGGCAGGAGAATCGCTTGAACCTGGGAGGTGGAGGTTGCAGTGAGCCAAGATCACACCACTGTACTCCATCCTGGATGACAGAGCAAGACTCTGTCTTGGAAAAAAAAAAAAAAAAAGAAAATCCTTTATCACAAACACATCTCCCCATATATACTGGCATTGTACCTGGGGTGGATGTGCTCCTCCCCTTACTTTTGGAAACATCCTACTCTGTCTATGTAGTAGTGATATGATCACTTACCTTGAAAACCCTAAGAACTCCTCTAGAAAGCTCTTAGAACCAATAAAAGAATTCGATAAAGTTTCTGATACAAGATTAATGGACACAAATCAGTAGCTCTTCTATACACCCACAGTGACCAAGCAGAGAATCAGATCAAGAACTCAACCCCTTTACAATAGCTGCAATAAATAAATAAATAAATAAAACGCTTAGGAATATACCTAACAAAGGAGTAGAAAGATCTCTACAAGGAAAATTACACAACACTGCTGAAAGAAATCATAGACTAAACTTAAAACTTAATCACCTCCCAAAGGCCCTATCTCTAAATACATGACATTGCAGATTAGGGTTTTCACATAAGAATTTTGGGGGAACACAAACATTCAGTCCATAATATTGGCTAGATTTGCAATTTAGGTTACAGAAGCAGTAAAAGTCTGCAAAGCTTGGAAAGAAAATACGTTGAAGCACCCCAATATCTAAAGCCAAGATTGTTCTTTACTTCCAAAGTCAACCTCACCATAGTTCCAGGGACCCGTATTACATTAGTAAACATGACTAGTAGTATCGGCAAAAATATACCTGGATTATTAAAAGAAATCAATCAGATAATCCTTGGTTATTATCCAAATTTCCACTAAGAATGCTTTATTTCTTAGGTTTAAGTTTTGGGACCCAAGAAATTAAAGCTATAGAAATGGGGGGAGTGATACTTTAAATGCTCATTAATAACTGACATTTCTTTATAACCAGATCCCATCAACCAACGAGTGGGTAAAGAAAATGTGGTACATATACACCATGGAATACTACTCATTCATATAAAGGGATGAAATAATGTCTTTTGTAGCAACTTGGATGGAGCTAGAGGCCATTATTCCAAGTAAAGTAACTCGGAAATGGAAAACCAAATGTCATATGTTCTCACTTATAAGTGGGAGCTAAGCTATGAGGACATGTATTAGTCTGTTCTCATGCAGCTAATAAAGACATACCTGAGACTTAGTAATTTACACAGGAAAGAGGTTTAATTAACTCACAGTTCCACATGGCTGGGGAGGCCTCACAATCATGGCAGAAGGCAAATGAGGAACAAAGTCATATCTTACATGGTGGCATGCAAGAGAGAGGTTGTGCAGGGGAACTGCCCTTTATAAAACCATCAGATCTCATCAGACTTACTCATTACCATAAGAACAGCACAGGAAAGACCTGCCCCATGATTCAGTTACCTCCCACTGGGTCCCTCCCATGACATGTAGGAATTATGGAAGCTACAATTCAAGGTGAGATTTGGGTGAGGTCACAGCCAAGCTGTATCAGGACACACAGGCACAAGAACAACATAATGGACTCTGGACTCAGTGGGGGAAGAGAGAGGGATGGAGGTGAGGGATAAAAACTACATATTGGGTACAGTGTACACTGCTCAGGTGGTGGGTACACCAAAATCTAAGAAATCACCATAAAAGAACTTGTCCATGTAATCAAAACCCACCTGTACCCCAAAAACTATTGAAATAAAACTTTCTTTTAATGAGGAAAAAAAAATCAGGCTCTATCTTTTTGCTTCTTCTGGAAGGTGTTGATAGGTTTCAACAGGAGGAAAAAGTAAAGAGAACACTGGACACTGGTGGCTGAGAGGAGGGGAGGGAGCCAGGACAGAGACGTGTGCCAGGAGGCTACACACTCACAGCTAAATTCTCACTTTATGCCAGTGTTGGCCTAATCGTAAGTCGTGGATGTACCTTCCAACAATAAAATGATCTTCAAATCAAGACCGTTGAAGTTTATTTCACTAAGTATTGGAGAGTTTCTTTCCATGTTGAAGCTTAAAGTGAGTCACGAGAGTAATCTAGATGCATCCAGAATTTCAGCTTCTTTTCCATGACATTCAGTTATGGTTTGGTGCCTTTACATGCATGCACACACACACACACATGCTTGCACGTGCCAGTGCATACACATGCACCGGCTCAACAGACAGATAGACAGCCAAGTCTATTGTTGGAGGGCTGCTTGCTGCGCTTGCTGGGATTTTCACAGCATCACAGCACGTTATTTTTACGAACATAATAAAACAAAGATTAAGTGGGAATTTTAAGCTTTGTAGGGGGAATGTGTTTCCATGAGGACAGGCAAATCTTATAACCAAACGTAACCAGAGCATAGGGAGAACTTGACTTATGGAATTCAAGCAAATCCTCCTTTTATCCTCACCCTAAGATTCTGGAAGTCAAGGCATCATCGGAAAGCTACATTTTAGTAAAGTCACACTATCAGCAATAACAGTTTTCAATTACAAGCCGCTATTTCCAGAGTTCTAATGTTCTGCATTTGCCTTTTAGAGAGATTCTCTGGAACTTTAGACCAGTAAAAACATCATCCTATGTTCCATGCTGGGGCCAGGACAACAGCTCTCATAATGCACAGGTTTAGAGACTTTGAGATGGTGTTACCTTGATTGATTATGGGAACCTTCCTGCAGAAGCATAATTTATTAGAAGCAGACAGCTTACAAAGTCCTGCGAAACAACAGGTGCCAGGAGGAAACCAGACACTGTAATGAGCACTTGCTCTAGAGAAAGCAGAGATGCAATTAATGCAGTTTGCATTTATCCTTAGACACAAATCAATCAAAGCTTTCCAACTAGATTATCTCAACATGCTACTGCAAACAGTTTCCATCTACAGTTATTGATGGTTTTATTCTTAAGCAAGAAAAATAAATGGGATGGAGAAAAATTATGCATAGTACAAAGGCTTAGAACAGATGTGTATATAGGAAGTAGTTTAAAGAAGAAATAAATAATCAGAATATACCTGGTGACACCGCATTTGGTTTCTTTGAAAATAAAATGTTATACGTAATGAAATTTTCCATATAAGAGAAGGTCATCAATTCAAACTTACAACCTTAAAAGTCGCATAGAAGCTGTGTGCTTGCGGAAAACTACAAAGTCAACTATGCTAAAGGAGATAACCTCTAAAAAATTAGAAGTACATTTGAAATCATATTCAGTATGTCTTATACCCTATAACAAGGGTGTTTAATATTAAAAGAGGCAATGCCTACTTAGTAAATGGTTAACAAGCTTAATTAAATAATTCATGTAATATACGAATGTATTGAAAATTTTATTGCATACTACTTTAATTACCATATTATTGCATTTCATTCATACCCATGGACATGGTATATTCTATTTCTAGTCAAGTAGAAGTAGTATTTTTTAATTCTCATAAATAAAACTTATTATCCTATTTTCAAAAATTTTATAGAAGGTCAAATAATAAGAAAATGTACCTAAGTTTTTATAGAAGGATAAACTTAATATATACTACTTGCTCTACTCTCAAAAAGAAAGCATCTTTCAGTCCAAGAAACATGGCAAAACCCCATCTCTACAGAAAAAATACAAAAATTAGCCAGGTGTGACGGCAGGACCTGTGGTCCCAGCTACGCAGGAGGCTGAGGTGTGAGGAGCACTTGAGCCCAGGAGATCAAGCCTGCAGTGAGCCGAGGTCATACCTCTGTACTCCAGAGAGGGCAACAGATGAGACCTTGTCTCAAAAAAAAAAAAGAAAAAAAAGAAAAGTAAAAAGAAAGCATCTTAAAAACAACTTTCTTAATTACATACATGTAGGTTACATGATACATCATTATTACAAAAATCTATTTGTATTTCTCACAGTTTGTGTTTCCTCTTTCTGGAGGAGAGAGAATGCTCTGTTCCTTTGTAGGTGCCGCTGGTAATCTCTTATGAGTAGAAGATCTACTTTGTTAAGAATTTGTTGTAAAGTTAGAGTTGACAGCCCTGTGTGAGAAACTAATGGACAAAGTGTAATGACTTCACTGTATGAGCTTTATTTCTTGAATTTAGGTTTGGGACTATGTTTTAGAGAGTTAAAATTTGGGGAAATTTGACTTCTACTTAACTAGAGTGTTACTTAATGCATTTTTTAAAATTGGAAATATCTTTGTGCCACTGAAGCATCCTATGAGATCACAAGCATCTTTTTTCTCTTGTGACCCTTGACTGGAATCAGACAACGTGCTGAGATTTGACAATCGCTATGAACAGTGGAAAGAGGAAAATAGATCTGTGTCCCATCAACTTCACAGTGAAAGCCAAGCATTCTCGGACTTTTCTGGTGTGGCTTGCTGAACCCTGACCAGAATAAAGTCTAGTGGGGCTGTACCAGACATAATCGGGACCAACAGGCGCTTCTACCTCTGTAAGCACCAGTGTTTTGGGGCGTCTGGGACCTGGGGGTGTGGATGTCACTATTGTGATGCTGTCCAAGTGCTTTTGATTTTAGGAATGCTGGGACGCTAGATGTGTGGCTCTGGGATCATTTTACCCAAACAGAGATGTCATCAATGTGTCTTCTAAACAATCCTAGGAACCCCGGAGCCTTTGGGATCTGTGCCAAAGCACTTCTAACAGTCATAACTGCCAACACGAGCCACAGAGCAGCCAAGCTGGACCTCATTCCAGAGGAATAATTTACTGTAAGTATACTTCTGGAACCTTCCAAAAACAGCCTTGCAGACTGGCACAACAACGGCTTTAAACCCTCAGCCATGTTTCCCTGTCTCTGTTGTCCCTGAAGTCCTGAAGTTGATTACTTCCTGTTCTACGCCCATGCACCCCCTCACCCCAAACTGCAGTGTTGGGATACAGACAGTCTAATTGACTGGGAAGTGCCTCCACAGCCTTGACATGCCAGGACTTGACTTAGGGCTGACTGCCCAGCTCCTGACGTCTGCAACCTGGCCTCTGGGCACCCTGAGGATGAGCTTCCATGCCCCTCTTCTTAAGTCTAGAAGGCGAGAGGCCCTCTGTCCTAGTCCGTATGTGCAATTCATCACCCCCAGGGCTCGAATTTAGCCTGAAGAGCAGCTGCCTAAAAATGATTTTCTAGCTAACAACAAACATCCTTCCATCCACAGCCACGTGCATTCCCTTCTGATGCTCTGCCCAAAGTCACTGCCCATCTCCAGAGCCAAGCCAGGTCTCGACTCTGCTCCTCCCAGACTTCTCCAGAATGGACTGCCGTGTCCATATCTGAGTCCCAGGCTGCTCTGAGACTGTGGCACCCACTGAAATGGACTTCCATGCTGCATGGTCCCATTCAAAGGCACATTTCCGCCGTCTCACCCAGCTGAGTTCAGTGGCTCCCTGACAACCATCCTTCCCTCATGACAACTCACTGAGTGTGGAGTGCCATGCCACTTTGCACGGCCTTTCTGGGCCCACGATCCAGCCATAGTCATCTCACCTGCAGCTGCCTGTACGCGCAGTGGCCCAAATCAATTTTAATATTGTCCAAAAGACCTTCCCATTTGAGCTCTATGTGTAATGCCACAGGTTTAGTCCATCTCCCTGAAAGACAACAACATTACTAGACAGCTTTCTTATTTATTGTTCATATTAATTCATCTAGAGAATTAGCAGGGAGCTTGTTTGGTTACTTAATTAAAAGGAAATCGCAGACAACTTGGCACATTGTCTGGTGTCTAAAGAAAATGTGCATATACTGTTCCCTTTAGGTGGACTGTATTCTGTTAAATGACCACTAAGCCCGATTGTTGTAGAAGAAAATCAGAAGTAAAGCACTATACAAGCACAGGAAAAGGAAGGCGCACACACACACACAAGTTACTGCTATTACCACTAAAAACAGATTGTTTATTTTGAATGCCAGGATGACAGAAATATTGTATTTTGGAGGACATTACGTAAGAATAGCTTCTGTTTGGGTAACTAGCTATCCATAAGAATAGCTTCTTCTGGACATGTATTTATGAATCTCAAATATTAATTTTCTCAGTGAGCTTTAACATTAATTTTATGCTGTAAATCCTGTTGGAGGAAGGTTGGTGAAAAAGGATTCAAAAGTAGAGACAGGAAAAAGAGTTATAAGAAGACATAATAGGGAGGAAAGAGGCCTAGGGGGAAAAAGAGCAAATGAAAGAGGTGAGAAATAAATATAGGCTAATATCAGAAGAATAGGGATTTATGAACTGGAGATGCTGTACCTAAGAAAGCTGAGATGTCACAGGAACAACTGTAAACTTGGAAGTCTTATGAATGAATGTAGAGCATGGTATAAAACTGATATCATATCAATCAGGCCAAGAAAATAGCCAAAATCCCAGTTTCTTTCACAAGTAGAAACAATTTGAAAGGAACTTACATCCAGTTTCAGTAAGATAATTCTCAGAGGGGAACAGTAAATCCAATGTCCACACAAGACATTCCACATCCTCGGGTTGTATTAATCATAGCATCTCAAATAGACTCTCATATTATCTCCTTCCTTTGTAATTTCACTGTGAGGCAAAAAGTTAAGAGGCACTCAATCATCTTGCCTCAGCCTCTAAAATAGCTGGGACTACAAGCTACCACCATGCCCAGCTAATTTTTTTAATATTTTGTAGAGAAGGGGTCTTGTTATGTTGCTCAGGCAAGGCAATGTTTCAAGGCAGTTTCTCTGACTAGCATGTGAAGAAGCATAAACACAAGAGCTTTTGGAGATGGCACCTTCCCCACGTTTACTCCATAACGTTTATACTAGGGTCAGATATTCGTTAAGTGCTTGTTAAATAAACGATAATAGTGGTAAGGAGAAAGGATGAGAAGTGTTGGAATAACCCAGGAATCTAACCATAAGGGTCTTATGTCTAATTATGGAGCTGAAAAGAACTGAGAAGAAAAACACAGCACTCAGAAACTGTGATGGGTTGAATTGTGTTCCTCCTAAAATTCCTGTTGAAGTCCTAAACCCCAGTGCCTCGGAATATGACCTTATTAGGAAATCAGGTGGTGCAGGTGTCATTAGTTAAGCTAAGATGAAGCCACACTGGAGTAGGGTGGGCTCCTGATCCAATGTGATCGGAGGCCTTATCGAAAGGGGAATTTGGAGCACAGAGAGGCACGCAGGGAGAACAACCCAGGAGGATGAAGGCAGAGGTTGGAGTGATGCTTCCACAAGCCAAAGTATACCAAAGATTGTCGGGACAGATGCCTCCGCACAGCCTCCGAAGGAGCCAACCCTGCCGACAGCTGACCCAGGGCTTTTGGTCTCCAGAACTGTGAGTTGAGAGGTTTTTGTTCATAAGTCACCTTGTCTGTGGTATTTTATGCCAGAAGCCCAAGCAAACGAACACAGCAACTGGTTGGTTAAAAAAAATAAAAGCCTTCCTTTTTTCCTTCCTTCCCTCCCTCCTCCTTCCTTCTCTCCTTCCTTTCTTCCTCCTTCCTTTCTTCCTCTGTCTTTCTATCTTTTCTTAAAAAAAAAGAAAAAGAAAAAAGGAGTCAGAAGTATATTAGAGGTTAAAAACTAGAATTACTGGGGGAAACGTGAAGTTTCTTGAAAAAATGGGAATGCCAAGAGACTGAGTCAGTTTGGAGAGAGAAGATGAAGTCAGTCTTGACACGTTGAATTCAGTAGTCAAAGTAAGTCCATGGCATTTTCCAGTAAAAACCTGAAGATATAAAGCTTCAGTTCTAAAAAAATATTTTTTTCCTAGAAACTCAGATCGCAAAGATGCATAGGCTTGCGTTTTTGCTTTGTAGTTGAAACCAAGGCAGTAGGTAAAATCTCCAAAGAAGAGTAGAGCAAGAAAATGAGAGGGACACACAGTGCCCTTCTTGGCATCTGATCTATGAAGAGACTTGGGAGAAAGACCATGGCCTCTCAGTGCTGTTTCCCACTCCCTGTCCTCAAAGCAGCTGCTGAGCCACCCCTTCCGTGGCACTGTGAGTATCCATGCAGGGACAGGAAGCAGACAGGTCACTGGGGGGTGAATCTGGCCCTGGAGTTTACACCTGAACTCCTTCTCTTCTAGCAAGTGATGAAAATAGCCACAACTGAGTCAGGCATGGACACAAGAAAATACCCCTGGGAATTCTCGGAAGATCTGGGGAGAGGAACATGAAGCTCTGCTGAAGTTCCTACCAGTGGAGCTGTGGAAGCTCAGAGCAGAGCAGGATTTTAATCTTAACCTAAGTGAAATCTTATTTGTACTCAAAGGAGGCGCTTGCCTGGGACTTTGCATTCACCATGCCCATTATTAATATAAATATAGGATGAGAACACAAAGCAATGAAGAAGGTCACATAATGAAACTATTTCTAATCAACTCAAGCACTGTGAAAATACCCCAGACCCCACAAGCCAGAAGGCCTGGATTTTGGCAAGGTGAGACCTCCTTAGCAGTGTGGCATTGGATAAATCATCTCAAAGCAGCTGATTAACTCCACTAGCAATGGAAGGGCTAACCTAGACCAGGAGTGCCAAACCTAAAGCCTACATCAGAACCAGCCCATAGATCCGAACTCTGCAGCTGGCACATGGTCAGTATGCTTTTTAATTTGAAGACCCTGCAGCAGGCTTCTGCCAGGTCACTGCAGTCCCTACAACCACTGCATTCCAGCCCTGTATGGTTTATTAATGGTCCCTACTGACAGGCAGAATTCTAAAAGTGAACCTCCTCTTGCCCCAGTTATTTAATCAAAGACTAATCTACTACTGCTGTGAAAGGGTTTTGCAGATGAAATTAAAGTCCCAAGTCAACTGACTTGAAGATGATCAGATGGACCCAATATGATCACATGAACATTTTATGGTGAAAAGGACTCCAAGCATCACTGTTAGTTAGAAGATGGAGAGCTCCATGGGAAGGGATGTGGGCAGTGGATGGGACCACAGAGTTGCCCCAGGCTGACAGCCAGCAGGGAGACAGGACCTCAGTCCCATAGCCACAGGTAACTGAATCCTGCTGCAACCACATAAGGTTGGAAGAGGACCCCACGCCTCCAGAGGACAGCTCTGCCTGTTTGCCTTCTGCATACAACTGGAGGCCTGAGGGAAGGAGCCCAGCTGAGCCCTGCTGAAGACCATGGCTGGACGCTGCTGCAGTGATGATCCTCTATTGTGCAGAAGAGAAAACTGATCTCTCCCTTCAGGTTTCTCATCTGAAACACTTGGATCTTTGAATCTTGAGATCATGAGAAAACAACACCAGACAAACCTACAAAGCCCAGATCCTCTTCCTTCCAGGTGCCACGTCTCATTCATTTTCCCGTTGTTTGCTCATGCATTCATTCACTCAACAAATGCTATTTGAAAACAGGCTATGTGCAGATCCCTGTTACTCAAGGAATACGGGAATGGGCATAGCAATGTCACATGGTACCATCAGTTCTATCACATAGGCCTGCGGTGAGTTTCAGAGGGTCTCTATCTTCTGACTGTCCCTCAGAGCCCTGAATTCTCATATTTACTGTTGTTCACATAAAATCCAAGTACTGGGAGGCTAAAAGTAGTTTTAAATGTTTTTTAAAGTGGTTTTATAGAGTTTTAAATGATCACACACATCATGTTTTGATTAAAATCAGTGTTTTTTGTGTGTGTGGAAAGAAGAGTATATGTTTCTGAAACAATAAAATCCCCAAATGTATATCATTCCCAGGATGATACTCAAGCTACATTCTGTGTCCTCTTCTTATCTATAAGACATCTAAATAATGAACAGTGTCTTATGTTTACTTCAAAGTGACCCAGATATGAAGCATGTATTTTATCCATCTTTACTATTAAGCAGTAGACATGTCTACACTGATTTCACATCAACATCTCTTAAAGGAGCCAGGGAGCAGGGAAGCAATTTCATATCAACAGTACTTGGAGTGGTGTCATCCCCCTCTATTAAATTACACCAAAAAGATTTTTTTAAAAATATTTATTCTGTCTTGCTGACATACATATCAGGTCTGATCAGCTTTCAAGTCAAAACATTATGTTTCTAATTATACTACAAGTGGCCTGAGCTGGGAGAATCAACATGCTTCCTTTCCACTCTGCACCTCCTTCTCCTAAAACAAAGTGGCCTCAGCCAGGATTCAGCTGGCAGATTGGAGAATGATTCATAAGGTAGAGTGGGATTCAACTTGGCTTTTCCATGGACTGTCTGCACAGAGCCAAAAGGAGCTAAAATGTGTTTGTTTCCACAATACAAGCAGTTTTCACAAAATGACACACGGGGAACAGACACAAGGAGGAAGATCGTCTGATATTTTCTCTGCAACATGGCCTGTTTCCTCAATAGATACATGCTATCTATAGTCAATAACTACTTCACACACAAGATCAAGGCATTTCCACAGCCGGGCCTGGGAAAGCTGATGCAGTCATCATTGACTGGTGCTTACCAGCCAAGAATTCAGAGCCAGACCCTTCAGAGCCCCGCTGGGACAGTCCTGTGATGGAACTCATCTCCCGTCACAGAATCTGTTTTTAGGAAAGAAATATTCCATTTTGCCCATGGTTTTGCTAAGAATTCCTCCAAGACCATGCTTACATTACATAAAAATGACCAGTTTGTTCCTCCTACAGAACAGAGTAGACAGAATCCCAGGAACCTCTGGACGTCTTGCAGACAGGCTGGTGACAAGGACTTCCCACTGCCTGCAGTTGAACAGGCCC
>PVKP010007222.1:0-78340 GCA_004027715.1 Plecturocebus donacophilus
CGCAACGCTAGCTAAAACAGCAGCGTTGAAATTCGTGGTGCCTTTCTGCCCGGGGGTCTCCGGTCTGGCTTCTCAGTCCCTTTTTCAATCAGCTGGATGGACTGCTCTGACTTCCCAGAGCGCCAAACATCATCCAAAAGGAGACTCAGTCCCGTTTACTCCGCACCAAGAGCCGCCGAGCCGAGACGCCGGCAAAAAAGCCGCGCCAGCCGAAAGGGTCACGCTGGCAACCCATGGTGCTCCTCCACTGGGAATGTCCTGGTCCGTGGGCAGAAAAAATTTATCGGTAAGTGTGGCATCCACTGGCTCTCTGCGCTTTTACTGGGAGCTGCAATCCTGAGCTGCTAGTGATCGGCCATCTTGGATCTCTCCCCCGAACTTTGCTTTTTAAAAAATCCCGTGGCCTCGTAAGGAAGAGTTCCAGATGTAACACAATGTGGGATACACAGAGCACTGTGAAAGCCATGTGTGTCACCTGCACTGGCCTGACTTAATGGCATTTAACAAGTTTTACATGTGTTTATTTTCCTCCAGCTATCTCCTGGAGCATTCATGAGAAAATTGTTTTACATCTGAGGCTAGTGTATTACCAGGACAATTAGTCATTACACCTATTTTATTATAAAATCCAGTGTATCAAACTATCATGATTTTATTTATTTTTGTGGGCAGTTTCTGATTTTGTGGACTGGGTGAATAACATGTTTTCAAAATATAGCCATCATTCTGGGAAGAGGGTGAGGGATAAAAGACTATGTATTGGGTACAGTCTATACTGCTCAGGTGATAGGTTAACTAAAAATCTCAGAATTCACCACTGTAGAACATATATTCATCCATATAACCAGAAACCACTTGTACCCCCAAAGCTATTGAAATAAAAACCAAATATTTAAAAATGTAGGCCAGGCATGGTGGCTCACACCTGCAATTCCAGCACTTTGAGAGGCCAAGGCAGGCAGATCACCTGAGGTTGGGAATTTGAGACCAGCCTGACCAACATGGAGAAACCCTAACTCTACTAAGAATACAAAATTAGCCAGGTGTGGTGATGCATGCCAGTAATCCCAGCTCCTCAGGAGGCTGAGGCAGGAGAATCGCTTGAACGTGGAGGCCGAGGTTGCCGTGAGCTGAGATCACACCATTGCACTGCAGCCTGAGCAATAAGAGTGAAACTATGTCTCAAAATAAATAAAAATAAAAAATAAAAATTTAAAAAAGGATGGAGACTTGTACATAATCTATCATTTGTTTATTTAAATATATAAGGACATGTAGAGAAATGCTTGATGTACCTAAAATATAAGTGAATGGGTAACAATAGCTATCTCTAAGGAAAATGAATGGGTAGCAAGAAATAGAGGAGAGAAGGAGACATTTTTTATTACTATATAGTCTTTTTACTTTTAAATTTTGATTTTTGCATGGGAATTACCTGTTGTGTTAAACTGTTTTTAAGAAGTAAACATCCCCCCAAACTCCACAAAATATAATCATTAAAAGACATCATTATAAGATTTACAGCTGTTTTTGTATGATTGTGAATCTCTTACAGTTATAGCAAATTATTATTTCAAAATAAGTGTACATACTAGATGAGTTGGGGCCCCTTCTGTTGATGGGTTTTAAAATATCCTTATGCAAGTTAAAGTATATGTGAATTGTTTTTGGAAACTTCTTTTCCAATCCTTACAACCCTCTTGACTTACACGCTGGTGATGGTTCTTAGTTAACCATCTCTTTCTCCTTGTTCGTTCATTTGAACCAATGAAGAACAGATAGGAGCCAGGTGAAGATAAAATATCTACTTTGTTAATAAGCACTTGTGATATTATGAAATATTTATTTGGTCCTCATCTAGTTTCTTGATATATAACTCCTAAAATGCTTGGAATCACTAGAGTATAAGAGTGTTTTTTTGTATGCTAATGAGATGACTGTGGCTGGAGTCCCCTAGACAGCCTCAGGATGGGACTGTTTGTCAGGAGAAAAAAACATGTGATTAGAGGGTTGGAACTTTCAGTCCCCTGGTCCCCCTCACCTCCAGGGGGAGGACAGTGGCTGAAAGTTGAAGTGATATACTGGTGACTAATATCAGTCATGCCTAGTAATGAAGCTTCCGTAAAAACCTAAAAGAACTCTGTTCTCAGGATTTCCAGATAACTCAACAAAGCAAGACCCTATCTGTACAGAAAATAAAGAAATTAGCTGGGCATGGTGGTACATGCCTGTAGTCCTAGCTACTCATGAGATTGATGTGAGAGGATAGTTTGAGTCGACGAGGTTGAGATATCAGTGAGCTGTGATATTGCCAGCCTGGGCTACAGAATGAGACCCTGTCTCAAAACGAAACAAAACAAACACCTGCTATTAAAGCACAGCTTGCTTTCTTATTTGGTAGATAAAAAGAAGGGGAAGGAGAAGAAGCTGATGTTCATGTGGATGATGAAGACTTGGAACATATTTTGATGAAGAAGATGAGGGCAGAGGGAAAGAAGATGAAGATGGTGGTGATGTAGAAAAGGGAGGAAGGTTGAAGAGGAGGATGGCTAGTAGAATGCTGATAGATCCTGACTTTTTTCATTTTTAGAAAATTTGTGTTCTTTGGGAAAGAAGATCTCTTTCTTTTTCTCTCTCCCTGATCTGGTTCTTCACTTACTTGTGGGACACTCTTGAGCAAAACACAATGGAAAAAAAAATCTCTATCCATTTCTGTTCCAAGTTTCTTGTCTTAAAAAAAAGTGAATGTAGTGCTGTGGAATTAACGTATCAACATGCACTGTGGGAAAGAAGAAAATTTTCTCTCTTTGTTTTGCTGGAAGCTGGAGGGTGCTTATCCCCCTTGCATTAGTGCACAAAATTCTTGATTTTACTTTATCTAAAGGATTCAGAGATTTCACTGTGTCTGTGATTATGAACATTTAACATTGTCATGTACATGCACTTTCTCTTGTTAAATAAAAAAGAAAAATCTTATAAAATGGAATTAAGTCAGGAAAGGATGGATTTGTGATGTTTGGTTAGTGTTGCAAGGAGAGGAAAGAGAATGGAGCAGAAGCAGAAATGGTAATGACTTTAAGTGGGTATTTTGACAACATGCCTTCTCTTTGTGCATGGGTCATTGAAGTTTAACTTATATTTTTAAAACAAAATTCTCTTCTAGTGATGACTTGAGTTCTGTTACTTGAAAGATCACCTAAAATATGTAAGATTCTTGGAATTGACATTCTCTATTTTAATTTTGTTCCTTTTTTTTTTTTTTTTTTGTAAATTCTACTTTTCTTTCATGGGAAAGGAAAGAAGATTCTCAGTTTTAAACCTTAAAAATACATATATGTTTATTTTGTTTTTAAAATAAAACTAAATGTATACATGAAGGATTTGATGCCTTTTTCCTCAGAACAGATAAACTTCAGATCCTCCAAATTTCATTTATTAATATTGTCAAAATTTAAAGGCAAATTCAGATGTTTTAAAACA
The DNA here is from genome assembly GCA_004027715.1 of Plecturocebus donacophilus. Lineage (NCBI taxonomy): Eukaryota > Metazoa > Chordata > Mammalia > Primates > Pitheciidae > Plecturocebus > Plecturocebus donacophilus. Next base: position 3,481 of record PVKP010007222.1, read on the forward strand.
AGCAAAAACTGAGACTTTATCACCAGCCGACTTGTACTAGGAGAAATAGTAAAGTAAAGGGAGCTCTTCACGGAGAAGGAAAAGCAATCCTGACGGAAATGTGGAAATACAGAAAGGAGTGAAGAGCAATAAAGGGTAACCATATTGGTGAATAAACATAAACATTGTTGGTATTGAACAATACCAACATTGCTTTAAAAATATATGCAATTTATATAAGAACAATTTGAAAGGCTGGAGGGAAGTAACTGTAATTAAACTGTTCCAAGTTTCTAATAAATACGTAAATTATGTACCTATATTATCTAACTAAAATAATAAAAGTTGGTTTTAACTAAAAAGTTAATACAAGGAAAAAAATAGGATGATAAAATGATTTTATTAATCCAAAAAGAAGGCAAGGAGTGAGGAGAAAGAGACAACTGTGTCATACAGAAAATAGTAAGATGGTAACTATAAACCCAATTAGATCAATAGTTGTGCTAAATTTAAATGGACTAAGCATTTCAATTTAAGACTTACTATTAATGAAGTGGACCAAAGAACAAACCCGATACCTCTTTAGAGACAATTTTAAAATTTAAAGACACAGGAATCCTGAAAAATAAAAGAATGAAACAAATATATTATGCAAATACAAATGAAATTAAGTTTAACCATATTAATATTTGATAAAATGCAGTTTAAGGAAAAAACATTACTAGAAATAATGAGGGTCAATACATTCGAAGAAATATTTATTACTAGAAATAAAGAGGGTCAAAACATTCTAGTGAAAGCAAAAACTAAAAGAATTAGCAGTAGAAATAGGGGAATCAATAATCCTAATGGGAGATTTAAGCACAACTTTCTCAATTGCTGATAGAATAAGCAGGAAAAAAATAACCTGGAAAGGACATATAGATAATTCAATCAATACAATTAATACAAAAGACGTAATTGACAGCTGTGTCCAATGACAGTCAAATAACACACATGGAATACTTAGCTAATTAACTATATGTTGAGTCATAGAGTGCAAGTCAACAGATTTCAAAAGATGCAGTCTCAGGGGAGGGGCCGAGATGGTGGACTAGAGGCAGCTCATGTGCACCACAGGCCAATAATCTGAGAAGCCACGTGGGAATCCATCAAAGCAGCAGGGAGACATAGCAGAGAGGAATAAAGCTGGACACCAACCTGTCTAGGCCCAGTGTGGAGGCAGGAGAACCTCTCTGACATGGGAAAGGGTGAGTGAATGAGAGCCCCCTAAGGAATTCACACTCTCCAGAGGGACCTCTGCAAGACTGGGAATGGGAGAATCCCCCTGGTCCCCAAGTACCCTGCCCTCATGCTTCTGGATGGAGGCAGAGAGCTGTCAGGATGTTTTTCAGGGGCAACTCTTGAGTCCACGGGGACTTTACTAAGCCTTGGGCCCTATAGCAGACCACCACTGGCACTGTAGCCCCAACAGAGGCTTCAGTAGTGGGGTCTGGGAGCAGTAAGATTGCTCTACTCCCCCTTCACCGCATGGGGCTCAGTGCCAACTTCTGGCCCAGTCCTGCTTCTGCCTGAATTTGGTGCAGCTGCAACCTTCTGCTGTCCTCAGAAATACCCAGGTGGCAGGATGGAAGACCTTAGGAGACCCCACCCACTGCCACCACTGGTAGCCAGTTAGGCAATACCTGATAGAGCTGCCAGCCCAGTCAGTGGTCCCACTTGTGTGTGAACTTAGCTGGCAGGCACAACCTTCTGTTTTCCTGAGAAACACCCAGGTAGCAAGTAGGTGACTTTATCCTCCTGAACCTCTCATATCCAGATGAGCCGCACCCATCAGAACTTCTGGCCCAGTGGTCTTCCTTCTGCCTAAACTCTATGGGCAGGTACACCCTGTGAAGCATACAGAGTAGAGCTGACCTGGCAAGCATATGGCCTGTCTGCCAGCTGTGGTTCCTACATGAGAGAATCCTACAAACCAAAACATCAAACACTAGGAACATTTGGATTCATAAAATGAGTTCTTATAGATCTACAAAGAGACTTAAATAACCATACAATAATAGTTGGAGACTTCAGTGCCCCACTTGACAGTATTAGACAGATCATTGAGACAGAAAACAATCAGGATGTTTGGGAACTAGACTCAACCCTTGACCAAATAGGCCCAACAGACATCTACAGAATCTCTACCCAAAAGCAACAGAATATACATTTTTCTCATTTGCAGGTGGTACATCCTCTAAAATTGACAACATAGTCAGGCATAAAACAATCCTCAGCAAATTAAAAAAGAAAAACCCTAAAATCAGAGCAAACACATTTTCAGACTGCAGTGCAATGCAAGTAGAAGTTAATATTAAGAAAATCACTCAAAGTCACACAGTTATATGGAAATTAACCTGCTCCTGAATGACTATTGTGTAAACAGTGAAATTAAGGCCCAAATCAAGAAATTCTTTGAAACTAATGAGAGCAAAGTTACACCATACCAGAATCTTGGGAACACAGCTAAAGCAGTGTTAAGAGGGAAGTTTATGGTGCTAAACATTCAAATAAAGTTAGAAAGTGGCTCGTGCCTGTAATTCCAGCACTTTGGGAGGCTGAGACAGGTGGATTGCTTGAGGTTAGGAGTTTGAGAACAGCCTGGCCAACATAGTGAAATCCTGTGTCTACTAAAAATACAAAAATTAGCTGGGCATGGTGGTGGGTGCCTGGAATCCCAGCTACCAGGAGGCTGAGGCAGGAGAATTGCTTGAAGCCAGGAGACAGAGGTTGTGGTGAGCTGAGAATGTGTTGCTACACTCCAGCCTGGGGGGCAGAGCAAGACTCTGTCTCAAATAACAAGAAAGGACTCTAATGAGCAACATAACATCACATGTAGAGAAACAAGAGTAAGCTAACCCCAAAGCTAGCAAGCAGAATATAAGAAATAACCAAAAATCAGATTTGAATGGAAGGAAACAGATGTGAAAAACCATACAGAAGATCAAAGGGTCCAGAAGCCAGTACTTTGAAAGCGTAAATAGTATCAATGGACCACCAGTTAGACTAATAAGGTAAAACAGAGAAGATTTAAATAAGCAGAGTCAGAAATGACAATGGAGACATTACTACCAACCCCACAGAAACACAAAAAACCCTCAGAGACAATTATGAAAACCTTTCTGCACACAAATTAGCCTAGAAGAAAATGCATACATTGCTGGAAACATACAACCTCCCAAGATTGAACCAGGAAGAAATGGAATCTTTGAACAGACCAATAATGGTTCAGAAACTGAATCAGTAACAAAAAAGCCTAACAACCAGAAAAAGCCTAGGACCAGATGGATTTGCAATCAAATTCTGCCAGATATGTGTACAGAACAGCTGGTGCCATTCCTACTGAAACTATTCCAAAAAATTTGAGGAAATGCCACTCTGGACATAGGTCCCATGAAAGATTTATGATGAAGATACCATAACCAATTTCAAAAACAAAAATTGACAAATGGAGCTTAGTTAAACTAAAGAGCTTCTGTACCACAAAAGAAACTATGAACAGTAAACAGCCTAAGAAGGGGAGAAAATATTTACTAACTACACATCTGACAAAATTCTAATATCCAGAATGTATAAGGTACTTACACAAAGTAACAAGAAAAATCCAAGCAACCCCATTAAAAAGTGAACAAATGATATGAGCAGATATTTTTCCAAAAAGGACATACATGTAGCCAACTAGCATATGAAAAAATGTTCAACATCACTAATCATTAGAGAAATGCAAATCAAAACCACAATGAGATAACATCCCACACCAGTCGAAATAGCTACTACTAAATAGTCAAAAAAATAACAGATGCTAGTGACATTGTGGAGAAAATAGAATGCTTGTACATTGCTGGTGGAAATGTAAATAAGTTCAGCAGTTGTGGAAAGTGATGTGGTGATTTCTCAATGAACTAAAAACAGATGTGCCATTTGACTTAGCATTCCCATTATTGGGTATATACCCAAAGAAATTGATATAGTTAGATATACTGTTCCCACCCAAATCCTGTCAAATTGCGATTTCCCAATTGGAGATGGGGCCTAGTGGGAAGTGAGTGGATCATGGAAGTGAGTTTCTCATGAATGATTTAGCACCATCCTCTTAGTGCTCTTCTCATGACAGTGAGTGAGTTCTTGTGAGACCTGGTCAGTTAAAAGTGTATAGCAACTTGCCAAACCTCTCTCTCTTGCTCCTGCTGTGGCCATATGAAGTGCCTCCTCCTTTTTTGCCTTCAGCCATGATTGTAAATTTCCTGAGGTCTCCCCAGAAGCTAAGCAGATGCCAGCACCATGCTTTCTGTACAGCCTGTGGAACCATGAGTCAATTAAATCTCTTTTCTTTATAAATTACCCAGGCTCAGATATTTCTGTATTGCAATGTAAGAATGGACCAATACAGGAATATAAATCATTCTATCTTAAGGTTGCACACACACACACACACACACACACACACACACACACACACACATATGTGTATATATATATATCACATATGTTCATATGCACACCTATGTTCATCACAGCTCTATTCACGATAGCAAAGTAATAAAATCAACCTGTATGCACATCAGTGGTAGACTAGATAAAGAAAAGGTACACTATGGAATACTATACAGCCGTAAAAAGAACTAGATCATACCTTTGCGGCAACATGGATGAAGCTGGAGTCCATAATCCTAAGTGAACTAATGCAGGAACAGAAAATCAAATACCACGTGTCACTTCTAAGTGAGATAAACACTGAGTAGACGTGAAGACAAAGAAGGGAACAATAGACATCAGGGCCTACTTGAGGAGGGAGATGATCGACAAACTACCTATTGTGTACTATGCTTATTGCCCAAGCAACAAAATAATCTGTATTCCAAACCCTGTGACACAGTTTACCTATACAAGAAACCTGTGCATATGTCCCTGAACCTAAAATAAAACTTAAAAAGATGCAATCTCAATAAAAATCCTAGCAACTTTATTTTTATTTATTTTTTTGCAGGGAGAGTGATGTGTATAGAAATGGATTTTGCAATTTATATAAAAAGCTAAGGTGCCATCAAGGCAGCTTTGAAGTAAAAAAACAAAACCGGAGGACTTATACAACGAGATTTATAAAAGGACTTTGGAATTGTCATGAGAATAGACAATTAGATACTGTTTTTGACAAAAGTAACATTAATGATACAGTGGGGAAAAGGATGTCATTTTTGAGGATTATATTAGATCATAATTATAAACATGTGGAAAATAGTATTGTCACCCTTAATTCACATCATATATGAAAAATCAACTTAATATGATTGTAAATGTAAACATATCAGATAAAAGCAATAAACCTTTAGAAGAAATTTTGTAGGGAAAACTTACGAACTTAGAGGTTTCTTAAATGAGCACAATAGACACTAGCCTTAAGTGGAAAAATGATAAATTGGTGAACATTAAAATTAAAACTCTTTATCAGGAGATACCACAAAGACAATGAAAAAGCAAGTCACAGAGGTTGATAAGATACTTGTAATACATGTCTGAAAAAAGGATTTGTATTCAGAATATAGTAAGAACTTATACAAATCAATTTTTTAAAAAGAAACACGGGCAAAATACTTGAACAGGCATGTCATACAAGAAGATGTCCAAATGGCCAATGAACATGAAAAGATATTCAACTTTATTAGTTATCTGGGAAATGCAAATTAAAAGCACAAGATGCCATGATATGTTCACCAAAATGACTAAAATTAAAAAGACAGTGTCAAATGTTTGCAAGTATTATCTGAAACTCTCAAACACTGCTTCTGGGTTTTTCAATTGGTCACATTGCTTTGGAAATCTATGTTGTGGTATCTACTAGAACTGAATATATGCATGTGATATGAATCAGCAATTACACTAGACAAATATTAAGTAGAATATGTTATTAAAAGATTTGTATAAGAATCTATATAGCAGCACTATCAGAGGTTGTCTCAAGCTAGAAGTATCACAAATGTTCATATGCTAGTAAATGGACAAATGCATTCTGGTATATCAAAATGGAGTATTATAAAGATTTCATGATAATGAGTATATTTCTACTATGCTTAGCCACATGGGTGAATCTCAATAACATAGCCTTGAGTGAAAGAATCTAGAGAAAATGGAGTACATCTGTTTGATTCCCTTTATATAAAGTTTGAAAGCAGATGAAGCTAATCTATGAAATTATAAATCAAGATTGTGGTTACCCCACTGTGAGGGTAGTGATCAGAAGTAGAGATTTGGGGAGAGTGTTTCTTGATCTATGTGATAGCTATATGGCTGTGTTTACTTTGTGAGAATTCATTGAGATGTATGCATAAAGTTTCTGCACCTTTCAGTAATTGTGTGACACTTCAATAAAATGTTTAGTTAAAATAATAAAACGAACAACAATAGGGACAAATGCCTAGGCTGTGGGCTGTTTTTGTAGCTGGGCTGTCAAGTTGTGTTAGGACCTAAACAATAAGAGTAGCAGCCATCTGAAGAAGACTTGGCTGAAGAAACTAGATTGTAGCAGAGATGACAATGAAGTCAGATTGTTCAAAGGACAGAAGCAAAGCCACTAGGCTAACGGTCAGTGGATGAGAGGCCAGTAGTGTGTGTAGGATTAGAGAGGTAGTTCTAGAGTAGATAACGAGGTTTATTCTGGTGGTAGAAGGAAGTCATTGAAGGGATTTGAGCAGGAGACAGATGTGCTTTGATTTATGTCTTGAGAAGGTCTTTGTGTCTGCCTTGTGGAGAACAGGTAGAGAGGCAAGGGTGGAGCAGGGAGACCAGCTAGATATCTGTTGCTGTGGTCAAGGAGTGATTCAATGGTGGCTTGTACTTGGGCCTTAACAGATTTGGTGAGAAGTGGTTGGCTTCCAGTTGTATGTTGAAGGTAACTAACACTGATATGGCTTGCTGATGGATTGTGTTTTGAAAGAGAAGAGTCAAGAATGACTTTTTAGTATTTGGCTTGAGCTATATGGGTGGAAGGTGATGACATATCTGAGATAGGGGCAGTTAGAGTATAACAGAGGGATGACAGGGTCGGGTGGACTACATTGTAGAATTTTGAAGGAATGGCATTGTCTTTTTATTACCTTACTATTATCTTTACTCCCCAGGTCTTTGCAGAGTATCTAGAACATAAATATAATTGAATAAAAGTTCATTTCATATTCATTATTCAACAGATCATTCAGATTGAACACATATATTGCAAAGGGTATAAGCTGTTTTCACCATTGGCATTCTTAGAAAATAAGTTACTTAAAGGTTAAAAAAAGGAAACAACTGATTAACTTCCTTAGTATTTTAATTACTTGAGACTTGCCTACTTTATAGACATTTTTCTTTGTTTTTTCATGATGATGGTGATTTGACTGAAACAGTTTTTAAAGGAGCAGATTAGTTGGATATTAAACTGGACATTTTGTTTACATGTTTTTCTCATACTTTGCAGTTATTTTGTGATTACAGCTGTTCTGCTTTTGATTCAGTACCAGGTTTCCAATGTGTTTTAGTTTTTGGAAAAAATGTTTTCAATTGTTCAAAATCTTTTATTTTCTTTATTGTTTATGGAAGTCCTTTTAGGTGTTTGGAACAAAGAATTCTTTTTACCAAATGTTTTTCTTTTGCAGATGATAGTATTTTGTTATGGGTTCCAAATGGATCCACTTAGTGTAGACCTTGGTGGGAAAATACCACCTATGAAGCCTTACAGAATGCTGGAACTCCTAAAACAAATGTCATAGTGTATTCCTCTTCACACTAGTCCTCCAGTTAGGGAAAATGCAAAGCAATCGAATGCTTCATGTCTTCTGGAAGTTCTGTGTTTGTTTTGTGGTTGTCCTTTAGCTCCCATTCATAAGATGGCTCCTACCTAAATATGTCAACCAATTACTGGTCATTCAGCGAAACCTGAGACGTGATTAAAGAGTGTTTGGAATTAGAGGCCAAGTAGTTTGACTAAAATATAAAACATATAACTTTTGTGTTGTTGGAGTACTTCCACCATCTTTGTGATTCCGATCACAACTTATGGAACTAGAGGATTTGTTTTTTTTTGTTCCAGAGACAGAGTCTTGCTCTGTCACCCAGGGTGCAGTGCAGTGGTGCAATCTCAGCTCGCTGCAGCCTCTGCCTCCCAGGTTCAAGCGATTCTTATGCCTCAGCCTCCTGAGTAGCTGGGATTACAGGTGTGTGCCACCACGCCTGGCTAAGTTTTGTATTTTTAGTAGAGACAGAGTTTAACCATGCTGGCCAGGGCAGTCTAACTCCTGGCCACAAGTGATCTCCTCGCCACGGCCTCCCAAATTGCTGGCATTACAGATGTGAGCCACCATGCCTGGCTGGGTAGAACTATAGGAATTTTATCAAATACATATAGTTGGTTGAAAATTACAGCAACTCCAACTCCAACTTGCTTAAATAATGAGGAAAGATAATATGTCAAATAAAAGGAAGTTCAGTAGTCAAGCAGGCTTTAGGGCTGGTGGATTAATCAACTTAATATCACCCAAGTTTTTCCACCTCTTCGCCTTACTACCTTGGTAGAGGCTTAATCTTCAAGCTAGTGACATGTATCAGGTAAGTTTGCAGATAAGATAGTGTCTGTAAAGAACAGGAGTATCTTTTGAAGAATCTTCTTTTCCTAGAAGATCTCCCCTAATATGTCAGAGGTGGGTAATATGTCTATTCTTGAACTGGGAAAGGGAAAGAGATTGCTTTTATTCCAATCAGGCATAACCTAGAGCTGAGATCAGTCAGCTTTTTATCAGACTTCATAGGAAAGGGTAGATATATGAGCAAATTTAATGTTCTTTGAAGAAGGAAGATGGTCAGGATATATATTTAGAAGCAGTGTCCCCCATGAGAATGAACACATTTGTTATTTTTCATTCAACACATATGTCTTGGATGCTTACTCTTTCTTAAATGTGATGTATTGGGTGCTGGATTTACTTAGATAAAAAGTGTCTGACAGAGAAGGTAAAGCTTAAAGTCTGGTAAGGAGTCCAGTATTTGTATCTTTCATTATTTCTCTGTTATACAAATGTTTTGATTGGGAATCATAGAAAGCATACTTAAAGTGTTTTTGGTTATAAGAACTATTACAAGAATAGTTGTTTTATGTACTTTTAGGGGTTAAAGCAGTGTTTCAAGTAGAGAGAAAGTAGGAAATGTGCAAATGAAGGTAGGAAAAGTGTAAATTAAGGGAGATGGAAATATCAACCAAGTTATGTTTTCAAAAATACTTATTTTTCATTACATATCATCACACATGATGTAAAAACTTATAGCAATACATATGAAGTTGTCTCACATTATTTTTTGTGTATTCACTCTTGCTGATATTTTTGTATGCATTTCTATGTGTATATGAGACCAATAGGAATTATATGAATCTTTTTAAGTAACTCTTATTTCAATATATGCAGTAGTAATATTGCTTATCTGATATGTGGTCATAGAGGGATTTGTTTTCTTCATTAATAGATTGGGCATAAATGCAGGAGGCATTTGTGAATTTTTCATAGCAGTTTTATTAAGATATAATTTATATACTACAAAATTTACTCTTTTAAATGTATAACTCACTAGTTTTCAGTATATTTACTATAGAGCATGCAGTTACCCCCACTGTCTAATTTCAGAATATTTTCCTCATTCCAAGAAGAAATTTTGTACGCTGTTGCAGTTATTTTTGAATATTTTATGTATTCATTAATATCTTATGTAAAGTTTCACTTGAAGAGCTGTGATTCTTCAATCTTCTAAACATATTAAGTATTAAAAATTCAGTTAACCTTTTAGAACCAGTTTCAGAGAAATATTTTGAATCCTTAGAAGGATCTCCAAGAGATGAATATGTGTACTTTTAGAAGTAAAACCATTAGCCATGCAGAAAATTTTAGTGGGGATTGGTATCAGTTTTTAATATTTATTATATAAGTAAAAATAAGAGTTGCATTAAACTAGTGTTATTCAGGTTTCCTATGTTTTTAGATTTCTAATTGTTTACTAGAAAAAGAAAACATTTAGCAAAATAAATGAAAATCAGCTTTAAGAAAGTGCAATGTGGAGATGATTAGATTAATTGATCTTTATTGTACCTTCTAACTATAATACTTATTAATTCTGTTTTCTTTACATTGAGAGAAAAAAATGAAGACAAAAGGGGAAAATGTATGTAATTTATTTGCATTCAAACCTTTTGTATCTTTCCTACAATAACACTTTAAAAGAAACACATTTTACCTTAAGTGTGCAAATGGCCACTGTCCAGTATGGTAGCAACTGGTTACATATGCCTATTGAGCACTTGAGATCCAGCTAGTACTACTGGGGACTGAATTTTTAACTTCACTTTAACTTTAATTAATTTTAAAAACTGAGGCAATGTAAAATATCTTTTTACTAAACAGCTTTATTCTTTTGTAGTACTACATTTTAGTTTACCGCTGCATTGTGTGGGATATCATTGTATTATAAGATGTGTATGAGGCATGTACATTGTTTTTAAAATTATACAGAAACATATCACTGATTTAATTGTCAATGACGTTTTGAAAATAAATGTTTTTTTCTACACACGAATGTAACTTTGTAATGTGTTCATTTGAATATTTCATACAGACAGCATGATTTACCATAATACCTTTGTAAATTGTAGATTAGTAATAATATAGATATTTGTTATACATGCATTATATACGTGGTATTTATGTATTATAAAATGGTTATTTCAATTATTGTATTGCATAGCTTTCTAGTATAAAAGTGCAAATATGGCAAAAATTTATAATTAAGTAGAGATACAGAAGCTAGTACCAGAACAATAAAGGACAAAATGAAAATGGAAGAAGGTGGCCAGGTGTGGTGGCTCACACCTGTAGTCTCAGCACTTTGGGAGGCCGAGGTGGGTGGATCACATGAGGTCAGGAGTTCGAAACCAGGCTAACCAACATGGTGAAACCCTGTTGAAACTCTACTAAAAATATAAAAATTAGCTGAACGTGGTGGTGGGTGCCTTTAATCCCAGCTACTCGGGAAGCTGAGGCAGGAGAATTGCTTGAACCCAGGAGGTGGAGGTTGCAGTAAGCTCAGATCACACCATTGCACTCCAGCCTGGTGACAAGAGTGAAACTCCACCTCAAAATAAACAAATACATAAATAAATAAAATAGGAGGGATGACACTTCAGAAGTTCCATATGCTTCCTTCATTGGTTCAAGTCTCAGTGGCTTGCTGGACACACTCCTGGCACCGTTGTTGCACTTTTCTGCAATGCAACTTTATTAGCAGCTTGTCACAAAGACTGGCTTGCTCAGAACCCCGATAAGTGAGGGAGAGAAAGAAGGAAGCAAGAATGCCCCCTGGGCTGTGCATGTGGTCAAGGGGCCCACAATAAACATTTTTCATATGATTTCAACAGGATCTGTAGATTTAGTCAGCTTGATTTCTGCCTCAAGAAAGAGCCCTTTTTGGTCAGAGGGATTGTAAAAGAAATTATTTAAGTTATCAAAATTTTGTTGCAAAAGTATGAGGAAAAGCCTAAAAGTGAAAGGTTAGACAATTGACCATGGAATACATGGCCTTTCCAACAATAAGGAAGATCAATTGAGTCAAAGTTTGAAAAATTGCAAGTAGGTTTTTTGTTGGTTTGCTTGTTTTTGGCATTAGATAAATCATATTACATGAGACACCACCCAGTTAATACTTTCCACACAGTTATTTTCAAAGGTTTTTGAGATGTACAAAGAAATATTAATTCATAGCCTAAATAAATGAACTTGTGGTGTAGAGTTTTTAAAAATGGCTTATATGGTTAGTTTTTTCATAGAGGATGGTGCTCCAGCTATGGTAAGTCAAAAAATCCAGACATGAAATTTTTAAAGTGTGAGACTAATGTTTTCCGTACTGGTTAATTCCACTTCATAACACATAATGAAAATATTTGCATTTAGTTTTTTTGAAGTAGACTTTATGAAAAATGTCATGGATTTAGTTGTTAAATTCATTTATTTGCCAGTGATTTTAATTATTGCCAAAACTATTAAAAGCAATAGAAGACAGTGAATTTAATGGATTTTTGTGCTCTTTGCCAGTACTCTATGGTTGAATTGCAGAAGAGTTTTACAAGGATTTCTTATACTGCTGACTCTAAGATATTCTAGAGAAAGAAATACTTGACAAATAAAAAAGACAAAAGAAAAAGTCTTGGTGTGATTTGTGTTTTCTTGCCAATATCTCACTGCATGTAAATGAGCCAAATTTGAAGCTCCAGGGAAGGGAAAAACATTTTATAATCTAGCTCTTTATTGAAACTTTCAATACAAATCAATAATTATGTTTTTACACATAAAAAATATGCAGTTGATTTTAATTATAGTACAGTGTTATGTAAATTTGCTGTGAAAAACCACAAGAACAATTTGATGACTGCTTTATTGATAGTGGTAAGTTTAGAGTTGTTTTTCAATTTATACAATATCTTTTTGAACTTAATTTGATTAATACTTCATTGACACCAGAGTTAATAAATTTACTTATCTTGGATTGATGTAGTTTTGAAATCAATAAGCATTTTCATCAATGTCAAATCAATTCTTAAAAAAGATAAACCAGCTTTGTCAATGTAGATTTAAATGTATTAAAAGATAGTGATTTTTTTAGTACTCTATTTAGATACTAGAATATTTTAAGTATCTTTAGAACAACTTGCTTTTGTGAATCTATTTTTTTTAATTATGAATTTTATAAAACCTAAACTGAGATCAAGTATTAATGATGAATATGTAGTATATGAATTGATATTTGCCATAGGTATAAAATACAACCAGATTTCAAAACTTTGAAGAAGGTAAAATGTCTCATTAATAATTTTTATGTTGGTCACATATTTAAATGCTAATATTGTAAATATATTGGTTTAAATATAGGCATTATGATTAATTTTGTCTATTTCCCTTTGCTTTGTTTAATGTTACTACTATTAAAATTACATATGTGGTTTACATTATATGTCTGTTGGACAGTGTTGGCATAGAGAGTATCAAGAGTACCCTGAGCTCCTTCTCGGGAATTAAGTCGTGGTAAATTTAGAGAGAAGTATAGGTCATATTTATGGAGAAAGTGAACTTTAATATTTTAGTTTATATATTCTTTAATTGTGACATTTGGCAGTTGATTTTAGCTTCAGTTTAATTCTTTGTGTGTGTTTTAATTAATAGACTTTATTTTTTGAAGTATATTAACAGAAAAATTAAGTATAAATTACAGAGATTTCCCCTGTCTACCTTCCTGTCACCCCCATTTTCCCCTATTAACATCTTACCATTAGTGCAGTACATTTCTTACAATTGATGAACAAATATTGATACATTATTATTGAGATCTGCAGTTTACACCAGAATTCACTCTTTTTGCATTGTTCATTCAGTGGGTTCTGACAGATGCATAATGACATGTGTCCACTGTTACAGTCTCATATAGAATTGTTCACTGCCCCCAAATTTCCTGTGCTCTATTCATCCCTCCTGCCTTTACCCCAGTGCCCAGCAATAATTGATTTTTTTTTAACTACCTCCATAGTTTTGCCTTTTCCAGAATCTCATAATCAGTTGATCCTTCAACAACACAGGGGAGGGACACTGAACCCTGTGCAGTTGAAAATTGATGTATAACTTCTGACTCCCCAAAAACTTAACTACTAATACCCTACTGTTGACCAGAAGCTTAATGTAAATAGTTGATTAATGCATACTCTGTATATTGTGTATTATGTACAGTATTATTACAATTAAGTAAGATAGACAAAAGAAAATGTCACTAAGAAAATCTTAAGAAAGACAAAATATATTTAATATCTATTAAGTGGAAGTGAATCGTCATAAAGATCTTCATCCTTGTTGCTTTTCATTGAGTAGGCTGAGGAGGAAGAGTAAGAAGAGTGATTGGCCTTGCTATCTCAGGGATGTTAGAGGTGGAGGAAGTGGAAGGGGAGACAGGCATATTTGATGTATGATGTAACTTTGAAAAAAATCCACCTATGAGTGGGCCTGCACAATTCAAAATCTGTGTTGGTCAAGGGTCAACCATAGTTGCAATCATATAGTATATAGCTCTTTCAGATTGTCTTCTTTCACTTAGAAATATGCATTAAAAGTTTCCCTCTATGTCTTTTTGAGGCTCAATAGCTCACTTATTTTTATTGTTGGATACCACAGTTTCTTTATCCATTCACTTATGGAAGGACATTTTGGTTACTTTTAAATTTCAGTAATTATTAACAAAGCTGCTATAATTATTTGCAGGCAGGTTTTTGTGTGGTATGGACATAAATTTTCAACTCATTTGGGTAAATGCCAAATTGCACAATTGCTGGATCACATGATAAGAGTATGTTTAGTTTTGTTAGAAATTGTCAAAGTGTCTTCTAAAAAGTCTGCACCATTTTGCATTCCATTCAGCAGTGAATGAGAGTTCCTGTTGTCCCATGTCTTTGTCAGCATTTGATGTTGTCAGTGTTTTAGATTTTGGCCATTCTAATGGATGTGTAGTGGTATCTCTTTGTTGTTTTAATTTGCAGTTCTCTAATGACATATGATATTGAACATTTTTTATATACTTGTACATCTTTTTGGCTGTTTGTTTAGTTGTTTTTTTTTTTTGCCCATTTAAAAAATTGAGTTGTTTTCCTATGTTGAGTTTTAAGAGTTCTTTGTATCTTCTGTATACCAGTAAAGATTTTCATATCACTGTGTAGCTCATCTTTTCACGCTCTTTACAGTGTCTTTCACAGAGCAGAAGTTTTTAATTTTAATAAAGTTAAACTTCCCAATTTTTCTTTCATGGGTCTGTGCTTTTGGTGTTGTATCAAAAAAGTCATCACCAAACACAAGCTTATCTAGGTATTTTCCTACATTATTTTCTAGAATTTTATAATTTAAAAAAATTTTACATTTAGGTACATTATTCATTTTGAAAAGTTAATTTTTGTGAAAAGTTTAAAGTCTGTGTTTAGACATGTATTTTGTATGTGAACATTCAGTAGTTCCAACACCATTTGTTGAAAAGACTATTCTTTTCCCATTGAATTGATTTTTCTTCTTTGTCAATCAGCTTATTTATTTATTTTGGTGAAAATTTCTACAGAGTACGTTTTAATCAGGGGTAACTTCAACAAGTTTGTTTCTTAGGGAGAAGTGTCATAGGTGTAAGAATTCAGGAATGAAAATCTACAGAAATTAGATCTTCTGTAGTCCTTCTGTAGACTTTTGTAGCAGTTAGTTTCTGCTCAAAAATTGTATACTCTCTGGAATGTTTAGTTACCAATTGGACATATAATATCTGTTTGCAATTTTTGATATATCTGAGTGACTTCACTGACTTCCAATCTGAAAACAAGGTGGTTAGCTTTTTTGTTAATAATCGAAAACTAGTTGTTTACTATTTTATTCTTCTTTTATCTTTGTTGTGTGGACAGTAGAGATTCTTATATGTCACATTTTATGATTTCCTGGGCAGTAAACATGAAGTCGGCCTACAGATAAGTTTCTTTGTTTGTTTGTTTATTTATTTATTTATTTTTGAGATGGAGTCTTGCTTTGTCACCCAGGCTAGAGTGCAGTGGTGCAGTCTCGGCTTACTGCAACCTCCGCCTCCTGGATTCAAGCAATTCTTCTGCCTCAGCCACCGAGTAGCTCGGCTCACAGGCCTGTGCCACCATGCCCAACTAATTTTTTGTATTTTTAGTAGAGACGAAGTTTCACCATCTTGGTCAGGCTGGTCTAGAACTCCTGGCCTCAGGTGATCTGCCTGCCTCAGCCTCCCACAATGCTGGGATTACAGGTGTGAGCTACCACACCCAACTGGTAAGTTTATTTTAACAGAAATCATTCTTCAGGCAGCCAAGAGTTAAAAATTGAGACCAGGAATGGAAAAGCAACTGAATTGTTAAATTGGAAAGTTATCCCAGGAACATAATGTGGTTATCACAGCAGCTGGCCAAATAAATGTTAGGCTAAGTGTTACTTTGATTATTCAGTTAAAATTTCAACTTAAGTGATGTGGTACATGAAAACAGCCATGGTCAGAATTATGGGTATTTGAGGAGGAAACTATTTGCTACTTGTAAAGGTCACTTATATTTCAGAAACAAAGTCTTCTATTTATTCAAGGCCATAAAAATATAGCTGAACTTACCTCATGCTGTCTTACTTGTTAAGCTTATGATCCTGAACTCAGGCTGATTGAACCTACCTGGTCTCAGAGTTGGCACTGGAGTTATTTTTCAGCAAGAATCCTTCTCATGAGAAAATGTTTTTTTATTTATAGTAAAAAATACATAAATGTGCTGTTCTCAGATAAGATTTTTCTGGAAGGTTTTGATAACACAGCTATTTAGAGTTTTACAAGAGAATGTTTCATAAGAGTTTGTTTTAAGGATTCCTCTGGATTTGACTGATCTCCCATGGCCCACGTTGTAAACTTTTGTCAGTATTTTACTAAAGTTGTATAAAACAGTATATCCTAGTTCCTATAGCAAAAGAGAATAAAGGTGGTTTTTATTTTTCTAAAATTTTGCATGCATTCCTTTATGTCTTGAGAATTCCTGAGATTTATAGTAAATAGAATCCTTATATTTTCCATCAAATGTTATCTCTGGTAAATAAAGCTTATAAAATTTTAATTTCACCCTGAATATATCTGACGTGGGATTCATTTCATGGTCTGAAGTGCTTTCAACTTTTTTACTTTGTAAGGTCTTTATGTTTTTAGACCTTGTTTCTCTTTAGTTGTTTGGTTATACAGTCAGTTCTGTTATAATGCAGTATGTGTTCCTAAAAATCACTGTACTATGACAAATCAAACAATAAAAATCACAAGTCTATGGGAAAGATGAGGTTAGGGACACAGTATAAAAATCTGAATCATTGACACACAAAATAAAAGATAGGCATCTAATAACAATGATAGCACAGTTGTACATAATGTTAAATGATTAAGAATGATAAATAGTACAATAAATATTTCAGTTTACTTTATAAAAGACCTAAAGGTTACTTGTGGAAGTGTCCAGCAAGAAGAGCTGCAGGTTGTGATTCTTTTGCAGTGGCAGAGGGAGGCTGATCTGAGAACAGATGCAAGGTTGTAATTCCTGATGTGGATGTGCGTGTCTCACAATACATGTGGTGAACTGACAAAGGTGGTAGATATTTGGGGTTTGAGTGTTCTGTGCATTTCTCTGTGGCTCGTGTGTGTTTCTGTGTGGCTCAGCTGGGGAAAGTTTTCTTCATTCACCTAGTGTTTCTGGGAGATGGAATTGTGCATGAGCAGAATCAGGTTTTTTATTGTGCTCAGATTGTTCCCTAATATATTAATAGCATTGGCATCAATTGTCATTTTAAAAACAAGCATTCTAGTAGAACAAACTCTATACACTTTTGAAATAATGATGATTTTATAGCTTTATAAAATACTGTTTAGAAACAACTTGGCTTGAATTATTTATCTACTCAAACATGGCACATATCCTGAAGTAGCTATTCTCTGTGAAAAAGAAATTTTTGGAATCAGTTTGTTATTTAAGGACTAGTTACCAAAATGCCCACTCATTTGTATATTGCCCCTTGTCTACTACCCTATTACATTTTTGTGAAATGTGTCACTAATTGCACTGCTTTTTTCACATCATACTTTCCCCATACCCTTGGGTAACCATACTCCCAAAGTTTCCTCTCAAATCTAGCTTTGGCTTGTTTTTTCTATATGGCCAGTTTTCTTGTGGAAACTTGGCTGATTCCCATTCTAACTTGACCTGGTCCCCAGAGACCAGAATCTGCCTTCCTAACTCCTCTGCTTCCAGGGCATAAGCGAACTGATGGTTTCAGGGTTGCCCCTGTGAGATATTCAAGTGCCAAGACCATCTGACACACTGGATTGAAGATAAACTCTTCTCCTATATACTAAAGCTGGTGCAGACAGAGGCTTCTGGCTCCTTGGCAGTCTCAGAGTCATCCTCAGGACAGTGCTCCAGGCAAACACCACTGATCACTTGGAATTGGCACTCAAGTTGAAATTGTTTTCCTGTCTTTGTTTTAAACCATATTTGTGTGGTCTAGGCCCTGGCTTCTAGGGTGGCTTGTGTCAGGGCCCTGGTTGGCTAACAAATAGAGGCAAAAGATTGGCCACATGCTTTAGGTCACCAAATTTGGCCAGGAAACTCTCTTTAAATATCCTAGCCAGTTCATCAAGGAGGGCCAGACCAGGCCCTCTTGACATCACCGCGTGTAGAGAACACTGTCCATCCACTGCCTATCAGAGAAATGAGCTTGTTCTCAGCCCATTATTGTGATCTGCTGCTGAAAGCCAGGCCAGGTGATTATGCAGCCGGCACACAGATCACACTTAGACCAAGAGCTTCCCATGGCCTCTTCCTTACAAGGTGCTACAATTGCTTCCTGAGCAATGGCTATAGTCCCAGGCTGTCGGACACACATTTACTTCCTGTCAGAGCCAGAATCTCAGATGCTTCAGAGAGACACAGACAAAACCTGCAGCCTGGGACCAGTTTCCTCACTATACCCACAGTATCAGTACTGGGCAAGGAAAAGAACTCAACTTCTTCCCCCTTTTGACTAGATTTTTTTTCACAACAGTGTTAAATAATAAAGCTAATAATAAGCGATCTTGTCCTAATCTTGATTTCAATGTCAGTGTTTACAGTTTCATCATTAAGTATATTGGTTTTGACTTAAATTGGCTGTTATTTGCATTTTAAAATGTGTTTTTTTTTCTTAGTGAACTAAGAATTTTATCAGGAATCTTGTAAAAAGCGAAACCACTCACATGGCGTTAAGCTGGATGTTGCATTTGCCTTAATCTTCTCTTGTGATTCTGAGGCAGAAATCCATTTTAAATTCTATATATTTAATCTCTGTTTAATCTAATAAATAAAGACAGAGATAAAAGAAAACATTTTACCTCCACTGCTTCCTACTCTCACTTTGCCTGCTTTGTTAATGTGTGATTAAAGTCATTATTACTATTAACTTTACATATTAATCTTCTATTTCAGTAATAGACTTTTTTTGCTGTTGGACTTTGGAGTTCCTCATTTTGATTACTTGGAAAATTGATTGTGAAATCTTCATCAGTGATAGGAAGAATAAGTTCTAGTGTTCTGTAGCACTATAGGGGGACTATAATAAACAATAGTGTATTGTATACTTTCAAATAGCTAGAAGGGTAGATATTTAATATTCTTAACACAAATATCAGATAAATGAGGTGATAGATATGTTAATTATCCTGATTTGATCATTATACATTAATATATGTGTATCAAAATAGCAAACCACATCCCATAAATATGTACAATTATTATGTGTCAATGAAATAAACTGGATACACATTTAATAAAGTGTACATAATAGCCCAAAATGCGTGAGGAACTAATATAAAAACCACCTATTTAATAGTTTCTATCTACAGTCCTGGAAAAATTATATACTTGGGTGCAAGTACCTGTTCTTGTAGAAACTATTATTTTTTGAGAAATCATGGCAAATAACGGCAAATGAAGCCCCTAGTGGGGAAAAAGTAGATTTTGGAAATTATGAAGTTCTTCAATTACAAAATTTTGGAATGAAATAGCCGACATATTGTTGGAGAGTATTCAGAACACTGGCAAACACTAGAAATCTGTAGGATGTTTTTAATTGTTATGTAAACCCAGCAGATTCCAATAGACATAATGACTTTTGCTTTGAGTGAAATGTTTTACAGTGACTATTGTAACTTTTTGTGAGAGTTGGAGAAATGTCGATTGGATGATAGTGCACTTAGAATATTGATGGATGGTTAGCCACTTACAGCCAGAGTGTTGAATTTTAATTGAAAAGTGGGCTCTGCCTTGGCTCTTTGTGTTCAGTTATTTCTATCAAAGATGCATGAAAATTAAGCATATAACCTTGAGCCTGCTGTCTGTACAACTAGGGTGAAGGTAGAGGATAGATACTGTTTTTTTCTCTTCTTAAAAATTGTGAGCCAGGCACAATGTCTCACGCCTATAAGGGCAGCACTTTGGGAGGCTGAGATGGGTAGATTACTTCAGGTGAAGAGTTCGAGACCAGCTTGGCCAACATGGTGAAACCTTGTCTCTACCAAAAAAATACAAAAATTAGCCAGGTGTGGTGTCACAGGTCTGTAGTCCCAGCTACTCTGGAGGCTGAGGCATGAGAATTGCTTGAACCCATGATGCAGAGGTTGCAGTGAGCCGAGATTAAACCACTGTACTCCAGCCTGGGTGATGAAGTAAGATTCTGTCTCAAAAATAAAAATAAAAATAAACGTGGTAAAAACGCACAACATAAAATTTACTTTTTTTTTTGAGATGGCATTTCACTATTGTTGCCCAGGCTGTAGTACAATGGCATGATCTTGACTCACTGCAATCTCTACCTCCTGCATTTAAGTGATTCTCCTGCCGCAGCCTCCTGAGTAGCTGGGATTATAGGTGTGCACCACCCCGCCTGGCTTATTTTTATATTTTTAGTAGAAGCAACATTTTGCCATGTTGACCAGGCTGATCTTGAACTCCTGTCCTCAGGTGATCCGACCACCTTGGCCTCCCAAATTGCTGGGGTTACAGGCATGAGCCGCTGTGCTTGGCCCAAATTTACCATCTTAACAGTACACTTAACACTTTAAATGTACAGTTCAGTAGTATAAAATGTATTTACATTTTTATGAAGCAGATCTCCAGAACTTTTCTAGCTTGTAAATCTGAAAATCTATAATTTAAACATCTCACCTCCCCACTACCGCCTGCCCCTGGTAATCACCATTCTACTTTCAAATTCTAGAAATTTGACTACTTTATTTATTTTTTTAGAGACAAGGTCTCACTGTATCAACCAGGCTGGAGTACAGTGGTGTGATCATAGTTCACTGCAGCCTTAAATTCCTGTGTTGAAGCCATCCTCCCATCTCAGTCTCCCAGGTAGCTAGGACTACAAGTGTGGACCACCATCACTGTCTAACTTTTTATCTTTTATTTTTTTGTAGAGATTAGGGTCTTGGTATGTTGCCCAGACTGGTCTCAAATTCTTGGCCTCAAGTCATCCTCCTGCCTTGGCCTCCAAGAATTTTACTACTTTAGATGCTCATATCGTGTAATCATACAGTATTTGTCCTTTTTCATGACTGGCTTATTCCATTTAGCATAATATTTTTAAGATTCTTCTGTGTTGTAGCGGGCAGTAGGATTTCCTTCCTTTTTAAGGCTGAATAATAATCCTTTGTGTGTATACACCACATGTTGTTTATCCATTAATTCCTCAGTGGAAATTTGAGTTGCTTCTCCCTTTTGGTTATTGTGATTATGGGTCTGCAGATGTCTCTGTGAGATCCTACTTTGAATTATTTTGGATTTACACTCAGAAGTGGAATTGTTGGATTATACCTTTGTACTTTTTCTTTTTTTGGAGATGGAGTCTCACTCTGTTGCCCAGGCTGGAGTGCAGTGGTGCAATCTTGGCTCACTGCAACTTCTGCCTCCTGGGTTCAAGCAATTCTCCTACCTCAGCCTCCTGAGTAGCTGGTATTACAGTCACATGCCACCCTCCCTGGCTAATTTTTGTATTTTTAATAGAGATGGGGTTTCACCATGTTGCTCAGGCTGGTCTCAAACTCCTGACCTCATGATCCACCCACCTTGGCCTCCCAAAGTGCTGAGATTACAGGCATGAGCCACCGTGCCCAGTTCTGTAGTTTCAATAGCAGTTGCACTATTTTACAGCCCCACCAAAAGGGCACAAGTTTCCAATTTCTCTATATCCTCATCAACTCTTACTTTCTTTTCTTTTTTTTGAAATAGTAGCCACCCTAATGAATTTGAGAGATATATAATATTTTAAGATACTTAGCATTTAAAAAATGTTTAGTAATTAGAGTGAGTGATTAAATGCTGAAATTCAGCATAGGTAAGTATAATTTTTAAAGTTTATAATGGAAAATACTAGACTTACTATTGACCCATATGCAAATGTCTTACTTGATGTATACAGACATTTTTGTTAGCAATATTATTGGGCAGCAATAACGAAAACTCAGAATGCACTAAAAGAAGTAGGGTGGTCAGACTGTAGGAGAGATTAGTGCTATGGTACTGTGAATTGGTCGTACCATGTCAGGAGGGTCATGCTGTTAGATATAGACTTGGAAATTGATAAACATCTGACGTGCCACAGGGAGCCATACCAGAAGGGTGTGGAAGCTGTGACCTGTCAGTCAGTCAGTGAGGGAAGTGGGTCTCAACCTGAGGAAGAGCAGAAGCAGATCATTGTCTTCATGTGATTTAAAGTGGTGTCATGTGGAAAATGGTGAAGGCTTCACTTTCCTGTTCGATGACAGAACAACAACAACAAAAATTATGTGGAACTAGATAGAAGTGTGTTTTTAATCAACGTGAGGAAAAATTTTCTGGCAGGCTGAAGGGTACAACTGTGAAACCTGCTGATTCACAGCATAGAGTTCCCTGTTCCCACGTGGAGAGAGGTGTTCAAAGAAAGGCTGGATGACAACAGGAACGTGGCCATAAAGGATATTCTTCTACTGGAGGGGAAATCTGGCAAGACGAATCTATGCACAACCTATTCTGTGACATCATCTTTTGTGCACAAAAGAGTGGGAAAAGATAGACAAAACGTAGTTTCATAGGCAAAACCCCTAACATAGAGTAGGTGGCCATTCTTGCCTGCCCAGACTCAACCCTATGTAGACTATGAATAAATCTCCTTCTTGGAAGAATCTAAAACTGACAGCTGAGAATCTACTCGGGTGATGCTAAGCTACTCTCTGCTCCACACTGCCATCAAATGTCACACGGAGCCCAAGGTATGACCCACTGCTGACCTCTCTGATCCTTGTTCTTCAGAGTTTCCTGCCTCACACTTGATTATTTATAGCTTCACGTTTAACTCACACTCACACATGTGCCTTTGCTCTTGCTGGTCCCTTTACTTGGACTGAAGCTCTTTTCTCATCCGTACTCACTCATTATTTTTCCTGGGCTGGCTTGTGGGCCTCTCCCTGCTACTGACTATCCAAGGCAGGTCAGGCAGGAGAGGTTGTTCCCCCACCTCCCACTAGGTGGCTGTTCCCCGACCTCCCACTAGACTGAGCCCTTTCTGAGCAGGGCCTAGATGTTGATTTTGATTTCTTAGTGCAAACGAAGTTTATTGAATGAAAAAAAATGGGGAAGAGTGTTTTGTTTGTGTGGGCTAGTTCTTATTACGGTGCTTAACACATAGTTTCTTAACGATTTTTGGAGTAATAGAAGACTTAAATATGTGTATTTCTTTCAGTTGAGGTCATAAAATCATTATATGGCTCTCAGAAACCTTAATGTGGTTGCGATGTGCTTGGTGAATTAGAGTTCGAGACCAGCAGGCCCCCCTTTCCCTCCCCTTTTCTGCCTCTCCCTATCCTCCTCCTCCTCCGTCTTCCTTTGCTTTCTTCCTTTCTCTTCTCCTCCTTTCTCTCGCTCTTCCTTTTTCCTTCTCCTCCTAGTCCTCCTCTCTGCTTCTTCCTCCCATGTCCTCCTCTCCTCTTCTTCCTTCTTCTTCCTCTCCTTTGCTTCCTCCTCTTTTTTTCTTCTTTTAAACTATGCAGTCTCCTTTACAGTGCTCTCATGTAGATTTTGGCAGGCTTTAAAAATTCTGTAGTTCAGGCATGGGTTAACTGAGCATGAGTATTTCACAAGGTCTCAGATGGATAAATGCTAACAGAGACTGTTTTTCAATATGGCAAAGGAGGATCAAAGACACCTTGTTCAATTTCTACACATTTGCCTTTTTATTTACTTGTCTTTCTAGTTTTTCTGTATCTTTGCCAGTCTCCTGATGCCAACCATCTGTTGATTCTTTAATATTATAGCAACACAGGCTCTGTTTGTATTCAGGGTAGTTTACGTTTTTATGTTTGCCAAGACCTTTTGTTGTTTTTATGTACTAAATTAAATGTGAGAACAATGGGCAGGCTATAAGTGTCTTTATGAACAGCCTGATTTATTTGTATTGGAGTATGTAAGTTGTCAGGAGGCTACTTTTTGATCTGTTTTAGTAACCAATTGTAGCTCTAATTTATGTTTAAGATAAAAAAATAGATTTAATGAACTTTTTAAAAGTTAGGTATGGTATTTTCTACAAGTGAAAACCACTTGCATGAATGTAATTACATTGCACAATGGAGGCTCTCCAAACACCGCTGAAAAGGTATGCATACTCTTCTGAGAAGTTTTGTTTTCTTTTTATATAAAGAAGATTAATGATCATGGACTTGAATAAATTCCGTTTAATGATTTGGCCTATAATTTCTTTACTCTATGATAAAATACTCAGAAATATTTTGTACTCTGAAGAATTTTTAGTGCAGCTGAGATAATGTTTTGATGAGTATATTTGTTACATTTTAACTTTTGATTTAACAATCATTTTTTAAAAAATCTTTCCTTCTGTCAGGCCCTAGAGCTTGATGGAAACAAATGTGTGTGTGTGTGTGTGTGTGTGTGTGTGTGTGTTCTTCTATCTTCATTTAAGGTGGTAGTTTTGTATTTTATAAATCTCAGACATTGCAAATCCCCAAGGAGGGAGGGCCATGTTGATATATTGCTCAGGACTTGCAAGTTGTTTCCAATTTACATATTAGTAAGTAGATTGCAGGTGACATGAAAAAGAATGTAATATTCATAAGTATAGAAGAGACTGTAAATGCCTTATTTTTACCTATGGGCTTCATTTTCAGGTCAAAGAAAGTGTGGAAGTAGTTCTCCATAAAGAAAATCCGTCCCTTAGGAGTCCTTGTCCTGAACAACAGTTTCAGGACATTTAATCGTCTAATACTACTTTATGTCACCTACTATTCATGCCACCTTTTACAGACAGAACACATTAAGAAGCTCTGGTCCCAAGTAAATTAACAGGTTTTTCTTTAATTCTGTGGCATTGCACTTTTCCTTGTTACCATTGTAAGAGCACCTGTCATCATTCTAATAAGTTTATATCATCTCTGGAGGAAAAGGACTTTAATGGTTTATCTAATCATTCATTCTAACCTCTAAGTTCATAGGCCCTTAATCTAGAAATGTGAAATCCAAAAGGCTCTGAAAACCACATTTAGAAAAAGATAACTTGTTTAGAAGCAAATCCAGACCTGAACTTATGCAAAGCTGTTCGTAGCCTTTTGTTTTTATCCTACCAAGCTAGCATTACTATTCATAAATTTAGTTGCAGAAATATGAATGCACTTGATTATGGAATGGTGTCCCAAACCCTGCAGAAAATGTTATATAACGCAGTATATGTGCCATATTTTCTTTTACAATAAATTTTGTAAAATCAGCTATCCAAAATCTCTGATTAAGGAATTGTGATACTGTATAGGAACATTTCCACTTCTTGTGTAGGTAAAAAAAAAAAAAAAGAAAGCAAAAAACCCAAGAACTATAGATATTTCCATAGGAGACACCCATTAAAGGAAAGTATAATAGGGTTACAATATGTGAATAAAGGAGTAGATGTTAGAGTCAGTAAGAGACTGTTAATGAAAGTAAAATATTATGCATATTCATGATACAGGACAGGCTAATACCCATATTTAAAATCTTTCTTGAAAGAGTTCATTGGCAACAGCCCAACGTTGTTCCCATTTCACTCAGTGAACACATTTGGAAGTTGAATTTGGGTCCAGTTTGCTTGTCATCCGAGTTTAATATTAGGGTTTTTGTATGTGCTCAAGCCAAGTTTTTCTCACTTTTGTGCTAACAGCTGCCAATGAAGTGAAATATCTCTGGACAAAGAAGGTGTTTTTGTCACTTTGTAATTTTAGATGGCTTATTTTAAAGGGTAGTTTGTTGCAAAATTAAAAACACTCCCATGGGGAAAGCCCCAGATTTGTAAGCGTACTTTAAAAAACTCACACTAAAGTTACATAATACCTTTTGAGCATCAGTTTTCCCAACTTCTTCTCTTTATTGTGTTCTACATCTGTATTTTTAATGGTTTATTATGTCTTTATGAGGTGAAAAAAGCAATAGAAAAAATATTTATGGTCAATAGTTTCCTTATGTGTTAAATTCTTGATACAAGTTTGATATCTCTATATACACTGGTGAAGTATACTCAGACCATTCAGTAATAAATGAAAAAATATATATAATTTAAGTCTTAAGATTTGGAGAAAAACAATGAAATGGGAAATGTTAGAAACATTTGTTTTGGTTTTTTAAATTGTATTTTCTAAGAAAAACTGATTTTCTCTATTTGTAACACGAGAGTTAGTATTAAAATTTATGAAGATTATTTAATATTCCCTATTCTTTCCCTCCCTCATCCTTATTCTTCCCTCTTCATTCATTTAATAAAAGACTAAGTTTCACACACACACACACACACACACACACACACACACACACACACATTTTTAAATTGCACTTTAAGTTAGGTTCTGGCGTACATGTGCGGATCATGTAGGATTGTTGCATAGGTACGTACGTGGAAATGTTGTTTGCTACCTCCATTCCCCCATCACCTATATCTGGCTTTTCTCCCCATGTTATCCCTTTCCAACCTCCCTATTCTCCACTGTCCCTCCAGATCCTAGTGTGTGATGCTCCCCTCTCTGTGTCCATGTGTTCTCCTTGTTCAACACCTACTTATGAGTGAGAATATGTGGTGTTTAATTTTCTGTTCTTGTGTCAGTTTGCTGAGAATGATAGTTTACAGATTCATCCATGTCCCTACAAAGGACACGAACTCATCATTTTTTATGGCTGCATAGTATTCCATGGTGTATATGTGCCACATTTTCTTTGTCCAGTCTATCATCGATGGACAGTTGGGTTGGTTCCAAGTCTTTGCTATTGTTTACAGTGCTGCAATGAACATAACGTGTGCATGTGTCTTTATAATAGAACGATTTATAATCCTTTGGGTATATACCCATAATGGGGTTGCTGGGTCAAATGTAATTTCTATTTCTAGATCCTTGAGGAATCGCCACACCATCTTCCACAATGGTTGAACTAATTTACACTCCCACCAACAGTGTAAAAGTGTTCCTATTTCTCCACATCCACTCCAGCATCTGTTGTCTCCACATTTTTTAATGATCACGATTTTAACTGGCATGAGATGGTATCTCAATGTGGTTTTGATTTGCATTTCTCTAATGACCAGTGATGATGAGCATTTTTTCATGTTTATTGGCCTCATATAAGTCTTCTTTTGAAAGTGTCTGTTCATGTCCTTTACCCACTTTTGAATGGATTTGCTTTTTTCTTGTAAATCTGTTTTAGTTCTTTGTAGATTCTGGATATTAGCCCTTTGTCAGATGGGTAGATTGCAAACATTTTTTCCCATTCTGTTGGTTGCCAGTTCACTCTAATGATTGTTTCTTTTGCTGTGCAGAAGCTCTGGAGTTTAATTAGGCCCCATTTGTCTATTTTGGCTTTTGTTGCCAATGCTTTTGGTGTTTTAGTCATGAAGTTCTTGCCTATGCTTATGTCCTGAATGGTTTTGCCTAGATTTTCTTCTAGGGGTTTTATGGTGTTAGGTCTTTATGTTTAAGTCTTTAATCCATCTGAAATTAATTGTAGTGTAAGGCATCAGGAAGGGGTCCAGTTTCTGTTTTCTGCACATGGCTAGCCAGTTTTCCCAACACCATTTATTAAACAGGGAATCCTTTCCCCATTGCTTGTTTTTGTCAAGTTTGTCAAAGATCAGATGGTTGTAGATGTGTGGTGTTACTTCCAAGGCCTCTGTTCTGTTCCATTGGTCTATTTCTGTTTTGGAACTGGTACCATGCTGTTTTGATTACTGTAGCCTTGTAGTATAGTTTGAAGTCCAGTAGTGTGATGCCTCCCGCTTTGTTCTTTTTGCTTAGAATTGACTTGGCTATGAGGGCTCTCTTTTGGTTCCATGTGAAGTTTAATCTGTTTTTTTCCAATTCTATGAAGAGGGTCATAGGGTGCTTGATGGGAATAACATTGAATCTATAAATTTCTTTGGGCAATATGGCCATTTTCACAACATTGATTCTTCTTAACCATGAGCATGGAATGTTTTTCCGTTTGTGTCCTCTCTTATTTCATTGAGCAGTGGTTTGTAGTTCTCCTTGAAGAGTCCTTCATGTCCTTGTTAGTTGTATTCCTAGGTACTTTATTCTCTTTGTAGCAATTGTGAATGGCAGTTTGTTCTAGATTTGGCTTTTAGTCTATTATTGATGTATAGGAATGCTTGTGATTTCTGCACATTGATTTTGTAGCCTGAGACTTTGCTGAAGTTGCTTATCAGATTCAGGCGATTTTGGGCTGAAACGATAGGGTCTTCTAAATATACAATCATGTCATCTTCAAATAGAGACAGTTTCACTTTCTTCTTTCCTAATTGAATATGCTTTATTTATTTTTCTTGCCTGATTCCCCTGGCTAGAACTTCTAATACTATAACAAATAGGAGTGGTGAGAGAGGGCATCGTTGTCTAGTGCCAGGTTTCAAAGGAAATGCTTCCAGTTTTTGCCCATTCAGTATGATATTGGCTGTGGGTTTGTCATAAATAGCTTTTAGATATGTTCCATCAATACCTAGTTTATTGAGAGTTTTTAGCATAAAGTGCTGTTGAATTTCGTTGAAGGCCTTCTCTGCATCTATTGAGTTAATGATGTGGTTTTTGTCTTTGGTTTTGTTTATGTGGTGGATTATGTTTATAGACTTGTGTATGTTGAACCAGCCTTGCATCCCCGGGATGAAGCCTACTTGATTGTGATGGATAAGCCTTTTGATGTGCTGTTGCAATCAGTTTGCCAGTATTTTATTGAAGATTTTTACATCTATGTTCATCATGGATATTGGCCTGAAGGTTTTGTTGTTGTTGTTGAGTCCCTGCTAGGTTTTGATATCAGGATGATGTTGGTCTCATAAAATGATTTGGGAAGGATTCCCTCTTTTTGGATTATTTGGAATAGTTTCAGAAGGAATGGTACCAGCTCCTCTTTGTATGTCTGGTAGAATTCGGCTGTGCACCCATCTGGACCTGGGCTTTTTTTCATTGGTATGCTATTAATTGCTGCCTCAACTTCAGCCTTTGTTAGTGGTCTCTTCAGGGTTTCAACTTCTTCCTGGTTTAGGCTTGGGAGGGTGTAAGTGTTCAGGGATTTATCCATTTCTTCCAGGTTTACTGGTTTATTTGCATAGAGTTGTTTGTAGTAATCTGTTTTGGCAGTTTGTATTTCTGTGGAATTGGTGGTGATATCTCCTTTATCATTTTTTATTGCATCTATTTGATTATTCTCTCTTATCTTTTTTATTAATCTGGCTAGTGGTCTCTGTATTTTGTTGGTCTTTTCGAAAAGCCAGCTCCTGGATTTATTGATTTTTTTTGAATGGTGTTTTTTCTTTGTTGTGAAAAGACTGAATTTCTTACATTAAACAATGTTTCCATTATGTTTAAAGGCATTTGCAGTACTTTTTACATAATTAACAGTATTTGGAGATTACAAATCATGTTTATTATCTCATCTAAAATGAGATTAAGAAAACGAAGACCACTGCCCTATAGCTTTAAGGAACTAGAATTCAGACAACAACCCAGATGAACTTGGAGGAAGATTCTTCCACGGAGCTTTCCCCAGAGACCCTAAGCAGAGAATGCAGTCAAGCCCGTCCAGACTTCTGACCTACAGAACTGTGAGATAAGAAATGATGTTGTTTTAAGCTGCAAAATTTGTAGTAATTATTGTTCAGTAATAGAAAATTGACATAGATTTTGGTACCAGAAGTCAGGCGTTAGTTTCCTTGGCTGCCTCACAAAACCACAAACTTAGTGGCTTAAAACAACATTAAAAAAAAATTATCTTACAGTTGTGTAGGTGAGAAGTCTGGGTAGGTTCCCTGCTTAAGGGTCTTATAAGGCCAGATCAAGATATTGAAAGGGCAAGGTTCTTATTAGGAGGCTTTGAGGATCAATTTGCTTCCAAGCAGGTTGCTGGCTGAATTTGGTTCCTTGAGGTTGTAAGACTGAGGTCCTTATTGCTGCTGGCCTTTGGCTAGAGACTATTTTCAGTCCCTAGGTCAGTGAGTGTCCACCCTGTGGGCCCCTCAGTATCTTTAACTTGTTTTAATATCTTTAACTTCCCTGCTTACCAGCCAGAGAAACCTCCCTGCTTTTACATAGCTCATGTAATCAGGTTAGGCTCCCCAAAGATAATCTCTGTATAACACAATCATAGGATTGATATCTCATTATACTCACAAGTTCCTTTCATACTCAAATGGGAAAGCATTATACAAAGGTGTGAGTTGTGGGGAGTCAGTCTTAGAATTCTGCTTTCCAAGTGGCAAACTGGTGACCAAGGTTGTGAGTGTATTAAGGTAATATAATATGGTGGGATCTGAAATCAAATTGTCTTGGTTCAATCCCTAGCTCCTGTAATAGCTGTGAAACCTTTGAGAAGTTACTCATTCTGTTTCTGCTTCAGTTCCCTCATCTGTTAAACATGGTTAATATGTAACCTCTACTTCATAGAGTTATTTTGAGGAGTAAATTATGTAATGCATATAAAGGTGCTTAACAAAGTGCCTGGCACATAATACATACTCAATAACTATTAGCAGTTATACTATTATTATTTGTTTTTTAAAGCATATTTCTTTCGTGTTTCACGTTTCATAGAATAAAGTTGAGTATAAAATGCAAAGCATATGTTTGTAAAAGTAATATGATATTGACCCAAATAGGAATCTTTCATTCTTATGGAATCTGACTTATGTGAGAATCTCCCAGATGAAAGTGTGAAGCACTATTCCCCTGCTCCAGACAGAGGATGTGTGTTCTTAGATGGCCAGTGCCAGGTGTGTGTGCAATGAAGTGTGCAGCAAAGCGGGAGGAGGTGCAGTGATCTGAGCTGAGACAGACAAGTCAGCATGTGAAGGGCCTCTTTTGTCATGCAAAGGAGTTTGAAATTCTGGCAAGCAATGGGTGGCTTTTAAACAGGTATTGGTGTGAGGAGATGGATGAACTACAGAGAGTACTCTGGCAATAGTGTGAAGGATGAATTTGAAGATGGATTTCGAGTTGATTAGAAAAAGAGTCAATTACAAAAATGCTCTTGATATTCGAATAGTGGATTATTGACTGTCGTAACATGCCCCAGATCTAAGAGCTTTTCTTGACATCTTAACAAGAAATTTGAGGAAGCTCTGATGAGGGTGGGGCCTGGGTCAGGCTGGCAAAGTCTTAGTGGATACTCTTGGTCAGGAAGAGGCAGAGAATTAGAAGCAAGTCCAGGTTTGAGTGAGATTCCATTTCTAGAGTAGATGAGAATACAGGGGATCAGTGTATGAGGACAATCTAAGTGATGCCCAGGAACTATAATTCATCATTCAGGTTACCTGTCTTAGAGGAGTAGAACTGTGGACATGTTAAGGATCAGGGAGTGCCAGCTGGCAGAGATCTGGGCTAGCAGTCATCTGACCTTGAACAAATCCAACCGTGCATGTCTTTGACCCTGTCACCAAAATGTCAGGATTGAAGAAAGAGTTTGATGAGTAGAGAGACTCCATGGGGTGTAGAGCAGCTGGTGGTAACCCAGTCACTTAAAGACTTGGTTGGGAATGATATATCAGATTGTCCTACAGGAGAACAAATCACAAATGCAGTTTTAGGATTTTACAGTGCTAGAGTTGGAGCAGGATTGATATCAAGGCTGACTCGACAATAGCAAGGACTGAATAATCTTTGTTCATCCATATTCCTCTTAAACAGGCCATGTGTTTTTCTCAGAGCAAGGAGATTTGAGAGTGATTATTAAATGTCCTGAGTGGTAGAGTCCATGGGCCCAGACAGACCATTAAGTCCCATATCTTTGGAAAAGACAGTATTCCTGAAGAATTCCTCCCCACTTGGAGTACCCCAGATTCCTTTCTTGAAAGGTTCCCGTGTAGCTCTCATTTTCATTTCCTTTGGTCCAGGCACTTATGCTGTAAGAAAATCAGGTCAAGGGAAGAAGCCCTGGTTTTCTTTGTCAGAAAATGTCTTCTGCTGGAATATTTGTGTCCTAGGTTTGGATGGCATTCCTTGCCAGATCTTTTGTTGCCAGAGCAGTTATTGATGCCAGACACAGCTGTGTCTGTATCAGGGAGATATTCCTGTGCCAGTGATCCTACCTCCTGGCAGCATGAGGCTTTTGGCAGAATTCTAGCAAATGACCTATAGTGAGAGAGAAGCGTGTACAACATGGGTGTGTAGCCTCTTCTGAGTTGGTCCTTCTGTTCCCATTTGATTGTTAGGATATAAGAGCTTTAGTTAGATTCTGAGTGAGGAAACAAAATCTTTTAGGAACAAGTAAAGATCAATTTCTTATTTTTAATGAATAAAAGTTCTACATTTAGAGAATTATTTTTCTGAATGTTTCTTGACTTAAAAGGTATCCTGTAAGTCACCCTTCCTGATACACTTCGATGACACTCAGGAATATCCGTATCTTTCCACTGTATCATGGCACTGCCAAGAGATGGGGAGTTGCGAATCCCCAGCCAACCTATCTAATGGCTGGACATGTGGGAGGAGGATTTGAGAAAGAGTTTCTATGTTCCTCTTTGCTTGCCTATAACATCAGTATTTCTTAATTTTGTGTTGTTATTCTTTTCTTTAGTTACATTAAGTTTGCCTGCCTGTCTGATTTCACCTGCCTTGG
This sequence comes from Plecturocebus donacophilus, assembly GCA_004027715.1. Classification (NCBI taxonomy): domain Eukaryota; kingdom Metazoa; phylum Chordata; class Mammalia; order Primates; family Pitheciidae; genus Plecturocebus; species Plecturocebus donacophilus. The sequence continues at coordinate 36,254 of PVKP010007222.1, forward strand.
ATTAAAAGCTTCTAGAATGTCAGTCTGTCTGATTTTTAATCTTTGATACTATTCCTTTAGATATCAGTATCAACTATGGTCAAGGCCTGTAAATCAGTATTTCCCATCCCTACCCTTCTCTCCTTAGCTGCTAAGATATAAATTAATAGATTAATGCATTTATTGTCATAGCCTATATAGTCCCTTCACCTTGCACAGAATTTTTCCTCTACACACAATTCATCCTGCATATTAGGGCCATTGGTCACCCATTTTCTGTTGCCCTTCATCTTTTGCAGTTGAATCAAGACATTGGCAGAGTTCCCACCCTTCCTCCATGTAGCAGTATATTATTATTGAGAAGCTAATGCCCTACTGGCGTGGCCCCTGATTAGTCGTAGCTATTGACATTTCTCTTAGTTGGAAGACAGAATATCCTAGTTCATATAGTCATCATTTATTTCCTGTTACTGCTCTGATTTTGCTGCTGCAACCAAAAACTTTTGAGTCCTGTCATCTTTGACTAACTGCATCTTCCCAACCAGATTTACTTCTATCCTTCATTATGTCCCTCCACACAAAATGACTAAGTTACTTTACCATTATTTCATTGTTATAATTTTCTCTACAGTGGATTCACCTCTTTGCAGAACTTAGGTTCTGAAGCCAATTTATATGGCAATAATCTCTTATAATTACTCCTGATTATTCTTCCTTATTTGATCACTAGGTAGAGTTGGTTTGTTTTTTGGCCACGAAAGGAAATGCTCTTTATTATTTCAATTTATTTCATTTCTTTGATTTTTCTCATTTTTTAAAATGTTTTGGTTGAATTGGTATAGTTTAATTTATATAAGTTAAATATTTGTATGACAAAACTTCATTAATCTTGAAATGACCCTCTGCCTTCTACTGGCAAATTTGTCTCCCATTTTCAGCACATGGAACTAAATTTATCTTGTGTGTTGGAGGTTCCCAGCACTACCCCAACGCTTGATTTTTCTAGAAGGACTCACAGAATTCAGTGTATAGTTGTACTCAAGGCTAACATTTGTTACGGTGACATAGTATGTATGTAATGCCCTATCATAAGGGAAAAGACACTGGCAGAGTCTAGAGGAAGCTGTGTGCAGTTTTCCTTATATTCTCTCCCTCCTGTGAAGCATATATATATAAATTTTTTTTTTTTTTTTGACAGAGTCTTGCTCTGTCATCCAGGCTGGAGTGCAGTGACACGAACTTGACTCAATGAAGCCTCCACCTCCTGGGTTCAAGCAATTTTCATGCCTCATCCTCTTAAGTAGTTGAGATTATGGCATGTTCTCTCATGCCTGGCTAATTTTTGTATTTTTAGTAGAGATGAGATTTCACCATGTTGTACAGGCTGGTCTTGAACTCCTGGGCTCAAGCGATTCACCTGCCTTGGCCTTCCAAAGAGTTGAGATTACAGGCGTGGGCTGCTGTGCTTGGCCAGAGCATACTCTTTGCCCACTAATAAAAATGCAGCCACACTTGCATGATGTTTCTGTACAAGGAAACCCATTAAACATTCAATGCTTAAGATTTTTATTGGAAACTCATAGGCACCTTCTCCCTAGGATATTTCAAAATTCCAGACTTCCATAAGGAAGACAGGTATTCAGCATAACCCATCTTGTTTACACAAGTAGTCTAGGCACAGTAAACCACCTGACGTGTTAACTGTTGACAGGGAACACTCTGTGAGCCACGTTCTTCCATGCCCATCAAAGGCCAAACTTGCAGACAGGATTTTTTTGCAGTTTTAGGTCTGCTAGGTTTATTCTTGTGGCATACCTCTCTACTGGAAGTTTTTCGTAATGTACTCTTTGCTCTAACTCTTACTTTTCATCTTAGTGCATCTTCAGGACCTGGCACTGTATGTCACTTTACACCCATATGTACTAAATGTTTTAGAAATGAATGCAATTCATATGTATCTCCTTTATAGTGTACATTGCTTTGTGAGCTTTTTAGACATTGTGTTTTCTGCTTCCTCATACTGAAGTTATAAATTGAGTAAAGGAACTGTGTTCAAAAATTTCATCTGGCTTTTCATAACTCATTTGAAAATAACCAATAAAGAAATGTATAGTAAATGTTGCTTAGTAAATGTTTACTGACAAATGATGTTACTTTTTAGAATTTTGCAGCACAGAACTATAGATTGCTGGATAATTATGAGAATTACCTTAGTAACTGGAAAGTATTTGGTTGCCTTATGTGCACTCTTATGTGAACATCATTGCTTTGTTTCTGTGTCAACTTATGTACATTTTGAGAAGAATACGGTTAGATTTAGATGGGTTGGGTGTATTCAATTTTAATAGCTTTAGAAAACTATGCAGTCAGGAGAGGAATTTGGGTTAGGAGATCAAGATCAAAGGAAAAGCCGATTTAAAAAAAATTTTTCTCCCTGTGAACTACACGATGCTCTTTTGTTATTCAGTGTTTCTATAATCTTTGCACAGAAGTTTTCAGATACAAAGCATCTTCTCTCTCTCTTTTGTTTTTCTGAGGTGGAGATTTGCTGCAATGCCTAGGCTAGAGTGCAGTGGCACAACCTTGACTCACTGCAACCTCTGCCTCCCGGGTTCAAGCGATTCTCCTGCCTCAGCCTCCTGAGTAGCTGGGACTACAGGCATGTGCCACCACACTTGGCTAATTTTTGAATCTTTAGTAGAGACAGGGTTTTGCCATTTTGGCCAGGCTGGTCTCAAACTCCTGACCTCAAGTGATCCAAAGTGCTGGGATTACAGGCATGAGCGACTGCACCCAGCCTCTCAAAGCGCTGGGATTACAGGCATGAGCCATTGCGCCCAGCCCAAAGCATATTCTTTTAAAAACACCATCAAGACTATGATCTCTGGATCTTGGATATTGCCATTGCTTTATATGTGACCACCAACTCTTTAAAGTAATTTCATGTTTTAGAATTAGAATTTTGCTACCAAAACTTGCTTTTTATTATTTGGTACACTTTGTAAACTCTTTTAATATGCTATAGGGAAAATTCTCCAAAAGATGACTACAGTCTGGGCATGATGACTCATGCCTGTAATCCCAGCACTTTGGGAGGCTGAGGCGGGTGAATCACTTGAGGTCAGGAGTTTGAGACCAGCTTGGTCAGCATGGCAAAACCCCATATCTACTAGAAATAAAAAATTAGCCAGGTGAAGTGGTACACATCTGTAATCCCAGCTATTCAGGAGGCTAAGCCTCGAGAATAGCTTGAACCCGAGAGGCAGAGGTTGCAGTGAGCCGAGATGACACCTCTGCACTCCATCCTGGGCCACAGAGTGAGATTCCATGTTAACAACAATAGAAAAATGATAACTGATGGCTATAAGGCTATAAGTCTATGCAAGTCTTGAATCTGTGTTAAAAATTGGGCAACACTAAGGCATCATAAAACTTTAACAGGATTTAAATTCTTACGAATTATTGCTGAGGGATCTGATGGATGCTGCCAAACTGTCAGAAGGTATGCTGGCTTTATTATTATGGTTTTTGAATTCCTTGGTGAAATAACACTTTTTGCTTATGGTAGTCACTTGCTTTACAATATTGACAAAATAAAAAGTAAACAAAAAGCCACTAGGTAGCTAAGAGAAATGCTGTAACATTCATGCATAAAAACCTGTATATTTTACAGAAAATCTCTAAAACAATGGGTACAATAAGCTAATGCCAGTTAAACTCAACTTTATTCTTTTTTTTTCAAGAATGGAGAAAGTGGTCACTGTATTCTTCATGTGATGAAAAAAAAAAAAGAAAAAACGTGTCTGTCTGAAAATGTCATTGAAATCTGAGTAGCTGAATAAGTTCGTCAAACTATGGAAAAGGACAGTTTCTATGCTGTAAAGGCACTTTCATGAATTTGCTGTGGAAAAGATGATGTGTTTTTTACTGTGTCTTTCATTTTATGTCAGGTATTTATTTTTCAAAAAAATTAGCCCAATTCAAAAAATACATGGAGTGCTTTAAAATATTTTGCATCACATCTCTCATAAAATATTTTTGAACATTTAAAGGAAATAAAGGGAATGAGAGTGTTAAAAAAAAGACACATTACATGAGCTTTTAGTTAATAAAATATTTATTTAGACTATATCAAATAATAAGCTTCCTTCTCTGAGTGGTCAGTTGCCCAGGTATAGGATTTGCTTAGCTACATAAACCTAACCAAGTTCTTCAGTTACATTTATCTTCATGTCTTTGTGTCTTTGACAGTATCATGAGACCTTCCTTAATATGGGTTGTTTATAAAGGCAGTCTCAGCTAAATGCCAGGTGTGGCAACCAAAAATTGCTTTTGTGACTTTTAAGCTGCTTCATTAGAAAGGGTGTTGAGGAGTTATTTGTCTTGTGGAAGAGAAAACAGAGAGAGAGAGAGAGAGAGAGAGAGAGAGAGAGAGAGAGATTCTTGCCTTCAGAAATTTTAAGGGCTGTAGGTGGAAGAGAAATTAAAACTCCTTGAGAGGGCAGAGGTGCAGTTACTGGCAGTGGGTCACAGAGCAAGGTGTTTCAGCTTGGCATGAGAAGGTGTGTCAGTTCAGTCAAAATGACAACTGGGTTTGCTACTACCTTATAAAATTCAATTCGAGGCTATTTAAATATGTATTTGGATTTGAAGAGTAGAAGATATACTTCATGTTTGTTCCTTGAAAAAGTTCACATGGCTGGATATGGTCACTCATGCCTGTAAACTAGCCACTTTGGGAGGCCAAGGCAGGAGAACTACTTGAGCCCAAGAATTCAAGACCAGCCTTGGCAATATAGGGAGACCTTGACTCTACAAAAAAAATATATATATATTAGCCAGGCAAGGTGACATGCATCTGAATCCCAGTCCCAACTATTTGGGAGGCTAACATGGGAGAATCATTTTTAGAGCTCAGGAGATTGAGGCTGCAGTGAGCCATGATGGTGCTGTGCCACTGCACTCTAGCCTAGGCAACAGAGATGCTGTTTCTAAAAAAAAAAAACAAAAAAGCCCCCCCCGACACAGAAAGAAGGTTACATGGTATATATGTTCCCAGTTGTGCCACTGAAAGCAGAATGTTTATATTTAAGGTGTCTATAGCCACTGTGGGCCCAGTTTCTTCATTTTACTAATACCTTGTGGTTGCAAAATATCTATTGGTATAAAGAACTGTCATGCGTCTTATTTCATTTGATACTCTCACAGTTTCTGTGAGTTTGCAGGGCAGAGACTGTTACACCCATTTTAGAGGTCAAGTGATCACGGCTTAGTTCATGGGGAGGAAATGACACCCAAAGTGATGTCGTCCGAGCCCTGGATCACATCTAGGTTTTTGATTCCTTTTAGCGTCTGTACCACTCCAGAATGATTTTCTTCCACTTGAAATATTTAGGGGCCTAAATATTTGTCCAAAAAGTGACTTTATTTTTCTCATCAGTCCTTTAATATTAAGTATTAATATGTATTATATGATGGATGCTATTTAGTAAAGAAACAGGATCTGTAAAAGCCTGCATTTCCTCTCCAACTGCTTTCCCATATGAAGGTAGGGTAATACATGGGTTAGGATTATCAGATAGCAATTGGCAGATGGGAGGCAGAGAGAGGGAAGATAGAAGGGAGTTAAAAGTAGATAAGCTACAGTGGTGTGTGTGTGTGTGTGTGTGTGTGTGTGTGTGCGCGCGCGCATGCGCGTGTTAGTAAGCACACAAGCAAGCAGTAATTTTAGAGAGAATCCTTTGAACAATCAACGGTGGGGGAGCGAGAGGGAGGGACCCACGCTCTTTTCTTGGAAACCATAGATCATGAGTTCCTAGCTATGATCATTGCTGATTTCTGAAAGTGTCTCTCTCTTAGGTTTAAATCTGACAACAGTGTGCTGTCAGAATTGATTATTTGAGCACATTTGTTTTTTTTGTACTCCTAAAGATATTGTGAAGTCTGGATAATTAAACACTGAAGGCAAGGCATGTGGCCTTACTTTTGTTAAAAACAATTTCAGAAAGAATGCCTGTAATTTAAATACAAAAATGTGAGGGCATTTTATACTCTGAAGACATCCATATTTTAAATTTTAGTGCTTAAAACTACTTTCTTTGAAGAGCCTTATTGAAAGAAAGGGAAATATGTTTTATTTAATAAATAAATACTGTAACATAGCATATTGTAACTTCTCATTAAGGATGTTATTGCCGTCTTTTTTGGAACTGATTGTATTTTGCTGCCATTAAATCTTACCGTATGTTAAATCAGATTTTATCAGTTACATTTTGCCACTTCTAGGAGGCAAACCTGGCTGATTGGCTTTGCCTTTGGAGCCTTGATGGAATGTACATAGTTAGTGAAAAATTCCTCAGGCATTAGAAATGATTGAAGGAAAATAATAGAGTAAGCAACATTGTAGACTCTTCTTTGAAAATTAATCATCCAAATAATAATTGAGCTTCTCTGTCTATAGTTGACCCAGTTTAACAAAATATTCAAGTTTGGGAAAAGATTTGTATTGACTCCCTATTTCCACTTTCTTCTTTTATTTACACATTAGGGTTTTCTCTAATTGAGCTGAGGTTTTTTTTGTGGTTTCCTCTGTCGTTTTCTGGGTGGGAACACAAAATCAACTATGACATACTCAGTGTTGTAAACCTTTAGTCTGAAAAGAGGTACAGATACATGGTAGCAATGACCAGCACATTCTTTCTCTCAGATACTTGAACAGTGATGTCAGTAGCATTTAATAGAGGCTAGATCCTGCTACGTTCCCATAAGGCGATAATTTCATTAAATGTAAAGTGGCAAAGTCGTAGAGATATGGACAACTATATAGAAGCATAAAAGTTTTCATTTTCACATAAGGGTACCTTCCCTTTCCTACATTTTATTTTGAGAGATGGAGTTTTGCTCCGCTGCTCGGAGTGGAGTGCAGTGGCGCTGGCTCACAGCAACATCTGCCTCCCGGGTTCAAGCGATTCTCTTGCCTCAGCTTCCCAAGTAGCTGGGACTATAGGCGTGTGACATTGCACCCAGCTAAGGCCTGTGACATCGCACCCAGCTAATTTTTGTATTTTTTAGTAGAGATGGGGTTTCACTGTATGTCGGCCAGGCTGGTCTCAAACTTCTGACCTTAGGTGATACGCCCACCTTGGCATCCCACAGTGCTGGGATTACAGGCCTGAGCCACCTGCCTGTCCTGTTTCCTACTCTAGCTAACCTTTTTGTATAACTACCATAGGAAGCCTGAGCAAATGAAGTAGGTTTTTGGGACAGATGGTTTTTACTACACGATGAGACTGTTGACTTCATCATTGGCCCCAGGTATGCAGTAAGTCAGACAGTAACCAAATACACTTCATTTCCAAGAAAATTCAAACAAAAGAGGATGGCGTTTGGAAGACTAAGTTTTGACAGGAACATAATACACTTTGGCAGCAAAAGTTAGTGATTTGTTGGAACATGGTACTAGGAGGAATTTTCAATCTTTTTTATTCCTTAGATTTAAAAAATACTCAATTTATTACCTCAGGGTTCAGTATGAAATTAAAATAGATAAATGGAGACTTTAATAATAGCCAGCTGTCTGGAGTTGTTTTGATTTGGTGTCTCTGGAAAGAGGAAAGATGGATTAGATTACTTGTGGATGTCTCTTTGAGATGGTATGTCAGCAAGGAAAACACTGTGGTTAGGGTAGTGAGATAAAAGGCGTGTGCACAGGTAATCTACCAGCTTTGGTGGAGTGTTGAAGACTAGACTGATGGAATGAGGAAATGGCCAGCCACTTGAAAGCTGGAGAAAACAGGTAGGCCCCAGAGAGCAAAGACTATCTAAGAACTTAAAAGTTGTTTGAGTAAGCATATTTGGAATAAAATGGGCAGTGATTCTGTTAATGAACAAAGAAAGTTATTTCAAATATGAATATGTAGATAACAGTATATTGCTGGCTGTGATAGCATTGTTCTGAGAATAAAATAAATCGGCACATAAATTTGTGTATTAAAAGTGATCACATTTCAGAACAATTTTAGTAAAAAATAAATTAATGTATTTCCCTTAAGATGAAATATTGCATGAGAAAGTGATAGCCAGGAAGTGCATATATCTAATGGACTGAAAAGAAAAATAAATTACTAATAATTGTTACTGAACTCAGTAACTTAAAATTCAGTAACTTAAAATTAAGTTACTGAATAATTGAATGTAGCTGGGGCCAAAGGGCCTGGGAAAAGGCTGAAATACACAAAGAACAAACAGTGCCCCTGGTAAAAACTCAAATGTTCTTACTATAATAAGTTACAGACAAATATTTTTTATTTCGTATCTTTGAAGAAAGAATTCCAAATGTTAAACACATCTGATATATATTGTGCTTGCTACTGTGTGACAAGTGTACGATTAAGAAAGGCCATAATCTATTCTCTAAGTAGTGCTGTCCTCTCAAACTGAGATATGCCCTGGGCAAACCCATTTGTGTTTCACTACATAAGGTTAGTCGGATTGTGTGGATTTCAGTAACAGTTATAGATTTTCGATTTCAGTTCTCCTGAGAAGATTTTTCTTTCAAGTATCAGGTGGCATTGCCACCTGCTGTGCTTAATTTAGCTGTTTGTCAGTATAAACGGTTTTGGTTCTATAGCTGTGGGGGTACCTGAAAGGAAGGACTTTATATCCAAATATTTAAAATTATTTGTATACTCTGCCAAAAGAAATATGAACTGGCACGCCCATTGAGGGATAGGTTTAGAGTGTACTTTTTCTCTATCATATCAGTGTTGCTGGACTTTATTGGAATTTCTCAGTGGGCATGAGTGTTCTGAAGGGTAAGTAGGGAGGCAGGACAATTTTCAGGCACCTCACAAAGCAGATCTTTTCAGTGAGAGTTTGCTATTTAATGAGAAGTGTTAGAAATTCCCATACCTTCACATATAAACATTTTAAGTATATAAATATGAGGTCTTTATAGTCCTAAATTGCTCTTTTAGAAATTATTAAAAATGAAATTCTTGCTTCCCAGCAATGGTCTGGCATTTCATAAAGAATATCTTTAAAGGATTATTGAGGATCTTTAGGCATTTAAGAAAATAGGAATCGTTTGAGAAACATGGCAGTATGTCAGATAGTAAGAACAGACAAACTGTATTCTTCCCTGGGTATTATATATTAGAATCTTGAAATATCAGTTTTTGCAGTGCATGTAACAGATGTTTTTAAAAATATTTTTGGGTAAAAATAACTGTACCTACTCAAAGAAACTGTCTAGATGGCTTCCTGGTCTGTAGGTCTCCACATGATCTGGTGTCTGCCAATTTGTTAGATCTCAACGCCCACCGCTTTCTCAGTTGCTTCTCCTGTTCCAGCCCCATAGCTTCTTACTGCTCTCTGAACGCACCTGATTCATTTCCAAACCCAAGGCCTTTTTCTCTTTGCCTTTCCCTTGCTGTACCCTCTTCATGGGAGCAGTCTTCCCCCAGCCCTCTACTGGCCTGTTCCCTTTAGAACTCTTAAGGTCACCTCATCAAAGGGCTTTCCCTGACTGCCTCATCTAATACAGCCCCTCTCTTAGTTCCCTGTTTTCTCCTGCTCTGTTTTAGTTGTCTTCACAGTGCTCATCTTTAAATGAAATTATATTTTACATTTGTTTACTTTTAAGTGCCATCTGGCCTGGGGCTTTGTCTTGTTAAAAGACTTTGAAAGATTCTTGATACCTTCAGCCATTAAGAACCCAATAATTGTTTGTTGAATGAACAAATGATTGTCCAGATGTATCATGAAAATACATACCTTATTGGACTGATTGTTCTTTATTTTATAAAATAAAGTTTTGGAAATCTAGAATTCTTATCAAGTCTGCCAAGATGAATTTGTAACCTCTACATTTGTGTTACCTACTTGGTGTTGGAGATATGGAGTGCTAATTACTCCTCTCCCTCCCTTTCTTGATTCCAGTGGAATAGAAACATGAAATAAGAGTTGAATGGAGATTGGTATATAAGTTTTATAAACTGGGAAAGTGCCTAGCAACTGATAATGCAGGGGTTTTGGAGAGGCTAGATTTCAAGCAATTTGGATTCAAGAATGTCCAATGGGCTACCTGCTTTGGGAGTTACTTCCCTCCTCTCTCCAGTTGAATGTAGAGTAGGTCTGAGCAGTGAGATCATACGGTCTGAGACAAAAACCAAAGAGCCCACTGTCCTTCTCAGCAATCTGTGAGTGGGGCATGAAAGGATAAAATGAAACTGTTTCATTCATTCACTGGTAAAGAACATGACATTTGGTCTCATTGGATGTCAGATTCTCACTGGCTAGATGAGCGAGTTCTCCTTTTATGGCGATGATTCAGTAAGCAGATCCAGAGAGAAATAGAAGTGATTGCTCTAATCCCACCCCTCTCAATTGGGAAATAAGCAGTATGACCCTTCTCTTTGGAGAAAAGGGGAAGGTTGCAATAATGATTATTCTCTGAACAATTGCAATTGCAATACATATACTGGAATATACCTACAAAGCAAAATAATTTTGACCGGAAAACAGCTATCAACAAAGGATGCTTCTGAGAGTTCTTTGCAAATGTGAGTCATCTAGACATCTGCCAAGTGAAATAGTAGGCTCTACTTGTACATGTGTTTAAGAGAAGAATGCATATTCATCTTTTATCACCTATCAATAAAAAAGGTACATATTTATGAAAAAACATCATGTTCTAACCTTGATGTGTTTAAAAGCCAATATTCTGACTTCCATTGTAAGCTCAGGAGCCTTTAATGTTTCAGGTTCGTGGGAGTAAGGGAGAAGTTTTGTACATTTTGGATGCTACCAACCCACGGCACTCCAATTGGCTTCGCTTTGTTCATGAGGCACCATCTCAGGAGCAGAAGAACTTGGCTGCCATTCAAGTGAGCTTATTTGCTTCTTATTTGTACTATGCGCTGTGAGGGGGGATGAATTAATATATAACCGTACTCCCTGTTTTAGATTTATTTCCCAATGACCTGCTTCAAATAACAGTAACTAACTCATAAAAGCAGAGAAATCTCATCTAGTCAGCATATGTAGGAAAGGGCAAGGCTAGCTGTAAACTAATACCAGGGCACTCACTTTATGAGAATTCGTGAGGGAATGAATTACATAGTCTAATATTGTCACTGGCAGATCTTGCTTTCAGGTACTTTTATTTCATTCAGTGAATGTTTGATAGTATTATTTGTTTGACAGTTTTTTTGGTTCATAATACTGTACCTTGTGTATATAACACAAGGTATACTCTTTGTGAAAGGCTTTATGGAGAAGGTTTACTTGGGATTATTCCCCATGACTAGGCTTTGAGCTTGTTGGAGGTGGTGTGTTAGTCAGGGTTTCCCAGAGAAACCGAGGTGCAGTAGCTCACATCTGTGATCTCAACACTTTGAGAGGCTAAGGTGGGAGGATCACTTGAGCTCAGGAGGTCAGGGCTGCAGTGAGCCATGATGATGCCATTGCACTACAGCCTGGGCAACAGAGCAAGACTATGACTCCAAAAAAAGGAGGATATATATCCTTATATTTCCTTTTTTTAATATAAAAGAGATATATACATATATATATATGGTTGTATGTGTGTATATATGTGTGTGTGTGTGTATAAATGTGTCTGTGTGTGTGTGTATATATATGTGTGTATGTATATACATATGTGTATATATATATATATGTATATATATAAAAAAATAGGGGATTAGCTCACATGATTATAGGAGCTGGTAAATTTAAAATCTGCATTGCTAATGTACCAGTTTAAGTCCAATGGCCATAAGCTGCTGTAGAACTAGGAAGAGCTGATATCTCACTTGGAAACCCATAGGGCAGGAAGAGCCAGTATTCCAGGTTGCAGGCTGTTAGGAGAATTCTCTGTTACTCTGGGGTAGGTCAGCCTTTTGTTTCATTCAGGACTCAGTATGATTGGTTGAGGCCCACCCACATTATAGAGGGCAGTATACTTTATTCAATTCTCCTGATTTAAATGTTAATCTTTTCCAAAAAAAACCCTTACAGAAACACCCAGAATAATGTTTAACCAACTATCTGGCACCCTGTAGCCTAGTCAAATGAACATATAAAACTAACCATCACTGGTGGGAGTCATGTTTTATTGAATTCCGTTTCCCAGTATACTAGCATACTGCTGGACAAAACATTAGGTTCTGATACAAAGTATGTGTTGAAGTTAGGTGATCCCTCAATGGAAATTAAGGCAAGAAGAGAAAATGATGCAGTTTTTAGAGGAGCCCTACAGTTAGAACACATTGATCTGATGACCAAAAGAGTAAGGAAATGTTTAATTTTGGCAGAGAATTGACTGATTATGTGTAAAAGCTCATCTTCCTGGATCCTAAATTGCAGAAAAGGAAGTAAAGCTCTCATTGGCAAAAGTAAGAGGGGAAGGGAAAAGAATAACAAATGAACAGTATTTGAGAATCTACCATGTGCACTATTCAAGAAGCTTCATATACCTGTAGTCATTTATTCATAGAAATTCTGATAGTTTGACAATTTGTTGAAATTACACTGATTTCATTCAATTCTCAGTATGAAAGCAACAGCAAGAAGGAAAATTCATAGAATCAAGTTTTCAAACAACTAGAAAATAGTCATCTAGACTAATTTCCTATTGTCATCTTACCAATTTTTTTCAGTACAAGTAAGTATTGGATAATCAATGTGATTAGTGTCCCTTTTTGTATGGATACATGAGAGATGACTCTTTTCAAACAGCTGAGGTGAGATGGAAAATAGGATCTTTGGCAGCCAGAGATATTCAAGCCACATTTCTGATTATTCATGATGGGCATTGATCCAACCACGAGTTTAAACGGATCTTTTTTTTTTTTTTAATTAACATGTAGATATTATTTTTTTCTATGTATTTATATATTTTTTCATGGCTTTCTGAGGGAAACTCATCTCATGGGAACATCATTTATGTCAATATTTTAATTTACAGACTCAGTTTGTTTCTTTGTAAATGTTAATATTATCAAAATTGCCTGTAGAGCTACGAATTTACCTTAAGCCAATCCATTGTTTTGGTAGGTTCTCCATTATTGTGATTGTGGAGAACATTCTTTATGCTAGATTTTTTTTTTCTTTTTCTGTGTAAGTAATGATTTTAAGCCTTCCCCAAATTCCTTCCGTTTGAGAAATGTCTTCCTATTGTCTGTTATTTCTGTAGAATCAGCAGGTCTCTTTCTTTGCCTAAACTTTCAAAGTGTTATGAGTTTCGTCTTATATTCCCTTAGGTAATCCTTGCTTAGGAGTTCCCCTTAATTGAATATTTTCCTTGTGATGGTCCCTTTAGTTAATGGAAAACAATGTCAATAAGTATTTATACCTTGATCTTTCACCATTTTCAGTAATCACATTGTGTAAGACTTACAGTTTTCATGTTCATTTAGTACATTCAGTGCAGTACTTTTCTTCCTCTATATCAACTGTGTTTTTTCTTTGAAAGAAAATATAAATTACAAAAGATGACAGGTACTCCAATATATTATTAATGACTTAACAAGGGCAGTGAGGTAGGATTAGAAAAGGACTCATGTAACTGAGAGGCTCACTGAAATTTTACTCTTAAATTAGAATCTAAGTATGTTTAGAGGCTACTCTGAGAGGCTTTTGGTGCCAAGCAATGACAGTGGCTTTAATTTCTTTCTTTCTTTTTTTTTTTTTTTTTTTTTTTGAGATGGAATTGCCCAAGCTGGAGTGCAGTGGCACAATCTTGGCTCTCTGAAACCTTTGCCTACTGGATTCAAGTGATTCTCCTGTCTCAGCCTCCTGAGTAGCTGGGATTACAGGCGCGTGCCACCATGCCTGGCTAATTTTTGTATTTTTAGTAGAGATGGGGTTTCACCATGTTGGTTAGGCTGGTCTAGAACTCCTGACTTGTGATCCACCTGCCTCAGCCTCCTAAAGTTCTGGAATTACAGGCATGATCCACTGTGCCTGGCCTTTAATTTCTTTTAACACTGTTTTGCACTTTTTTGATGGGGATGCAGTGCACTGCTACCATGTTTTTTGTCATAGATCACAGTAGGGATCTTTGCCAGTTCCCTTGAGGTAACTCTTTCTTATTTTGAACAGTAGCTGGAGTAGAGGATTGCTGAGGGTTCAGAATCACATCTGAGCTAAGGGCAGAGAGCATAATAGTTGGGTTACATGGCTGAAAGGGATGTCAGCCTTCTAATTGGTTGGACTGATCTCCTGAAGTTTGCATTCCAGAAACATTGAGTTAGTAAGAAGATCACAGTGTTTCCTGCATAACATTATGAATCACTTGCATTCCAAATTGCATCTGAAATTTGGGGTATTCAGGAAATTTTTTATTTGAGCTGTGTATCCCAGGAGTGGAGTAAATGAGAAACATTTGTGACTATGTGGCTTGCTTGGTGGAAAACGTCAATACTTGGTCCAACTTTTTTGGACAAGGGATTATGAAGTTGAGGTCTGTTTTGGCAGAAGATTGGAACTCCTTCTTGGAGACATGATTATATTTCTAGTTTTGCAATTTACTTGATTTTAGAAAATTTGCACTGGAAATGATGACTTAAGTATCTGAATTATCAAAGAGGGATCTGATAGGCAAACAGTTCTTCCCATATGCACACTTTTCAGAATAATCATTTAACTGTATGTTTAGACTTCTGAAAAGTTTACAACTATGACTAAAAAATTCTAAATGTGAAAGTTGTGGCTTAAAATGAACTAAAATGTTCTTAAGCCCCTAAGAAGTGAGTGATTCTTATTAAATGCTAATTTTGTTGCACTAAAGGAAAACAATGTATATGTAGCTTAAAAATATTTCTGACCTAGTGTTTTGCACTCTTAAAAATTTCTATCTTTTGTTAGAAAATGAATATTTTATACCACTTACAGTTGAAACTATTAATTTTTTGAGCAGTTCAGAGCTGGAGTGCTACAGCTCATATTCTTAAGCACATATTTTCAGGCATGTCTTTCCTGGGACTGTTTGCCATACATGATCAATTTACATGAAAAGGTAAAAACATTTGGGTCCTCTTGCACTTCATGTGGGGCATCAGGATGTGGGGATGGTCTAAATGAGGTGAGAAAGCTCTGGGTATTGAGCTGAGATATTCTCACAGCTCTGCCCCAGTTCTGATGTCGGTTTAGAATCCTCATTACCAGCAGTTATTTTATCACAGATTATTGAACCTCCTTTCTCTGCCTTGCCTGAGGATGGACAGTCATAGGCAATGTATCCTGGGGTCTTCTCTGGCGACACGTGAAATTTAAATATGGAGAGCTGGAAAATCACATGTGGCTCTCTAAAGAGAGAAGCAACTTTGTTTTTCAAGCACAGATAAGATATTCTACATTGTCACTAAGCTACCAAGATCCACAGGAATAATAAATAATGTTGATACAGAATTCAGCAGTACCAACTAAGCAACCAACAGAAAGAAATACCAAAAATATTTATTACTTACATGTGAAATTATGGTGTCTTCCAGTTCTCTATCTTTCCTATTTCTGTTTTTTTTTTCTACCAGATTTATACAAATGGTATTTTTACCATATTTTTTAGAATCTGTCACAAAATGGTAAAGTACAACTGCTAGTGATTTTCTTCAATAATAACCTTAAAAATAACATCTAAATAACTTGCAGATCTCTCTTCTAATGGGTTACCTTCCAGTAAGGTACATCTTTTTGTTTTATTAGGGTAAAATTTTAAACTAAAGTAAAAATGTAACCAATTGATCCTGTGAGATTTTAAATACCTTCCCTACTTTGGCCATATATCAGGGAATTTTATTACTAATCAAGATTATTTTCATCAAGTTTGTAGTTTATTGACAGAGCAAATATGTATTTGTAGAAATATCCTTAACTTATATATAGTGGTAAAGTTGAAATCTGTGTTAATCATTAAAATGATAATGATGGTAGCTAGCACTTACTGAATGCTTCCTGCATGCCAGTAAGCAGCTATTCATTTATTAATGCATTTATTAAGTATTTACTGTGATTGTATGAGAAAGATATTATCAGATAAATTTCATCTTTCTTTGTCAGATAAGGATACTGACCCACAAGAGAGTCTAAGTAACTTGCTTGAGTCCACACAGCCAGTGAGTGGCTGGATTGAACTTCAGCCCAGGGTATATGTCTTCATTGTCTACTCTTTTAACCCCTCTGTTCTAATACTGTAGAGTTGAGACATTGTTTAGAAAGAAAACGTTTCATGTTTCTGAACTTGGTATTAGATATTTTTGAAACTGCTGAACATTTTCAAACCAGCTTAATTTTAGAATATATATTTTAAGTTATTTATATTATGTGTTCCTTGATTTTTTATGTTCCCAAACTGTCCTTAATTCATTATAAAGCATTGCACCTGCTTCTTCTTCATATACAGGTCATGCCTAGGCAACATCTATTCTTGTCTCTTTTTCCTTTTGTCTCCTCTCGCCTTATTTTGGCTGCTAGATAATGTGCTAAAAATGTGAAAAAGGTGACATTTAGATCTCTTGAAATTATTATAATAGTACACTGTAGTAAAATTTCAGAATCAGAGCCTATCAGGTTAGTTGTAGGGGGAATTTTTAATTAGGTGGGACTTTCTGTGCCTCTCATCCCAGAAACCACAGAGGAAGTTTCCTTTTCTACCTCTATTGAAGACCAACCCTGCTTCCCAGTGTCTATGTCTCACCCAGCCATAAAACAATCTTTTATAACCTAATCTTTAACTGATAGGAAGGTTCTGTCAGTCACTTTTATTAGAGTATGACTTTTGAGTTATTTTTCAGAATGACTTTCATGTAGCTGCCTTATCTGTATGTATTTATGGTCATATTAGTTATCTATTTCTTGTAACAAATTTATTCCAAATTTTAACAGCTTAAAATAACAACCTTGCATTATTATTTTATACAATTTGTAAGGGTCAGGACTTTAGAAGCAACTTAGCTGAGGATTCTTGGGGTTCTGGTTCAGGGACTTTCTTGAGGTTGTAGTCAAGTAGTCAGCCAGCAAAAACGATTGAAGTCTGAAGTCTCTGAAGACTTGATTAGGGCTGGAGATTCTGTGTCCATGGTCTCTCACATGGCAGGAAGCTTCAGTTCTTCACCACATGGGCTCTCTCTGGGTTTGCTCAGGACATGACAGCCTGCTTATCCCAGAAAGGGTGGTGAGAACGTGAGAGCAAGAATGAGTGAGAGAGAGAAAAAAAGAGAGAAAAAGAGTGAGCTGCAAACTTTTATAACCTAATATTGGAAATAACATTCCATAGCATCACTTCTGCTGAATACTATTAGTCACATAGGCCAACCTTGGGACAGTGCAGGAAAGGACTACATGATGGTCTGGATACCAGGAGTTGAGACATCCCAGAGGTTGAGACATCCATCTTCAAGGCTGGCTACAACAATGATCGGTGGGGAGGATTTGCTTTATGGAAGGATGGAATAAGGCTAGAGTGAATGGAAAAGGCAAGCACTTGATATAGAATCAGAAAGAATGCAGAACCTAACCCAGTTTGGATAACATTAAGAAAGGCAGTTTTAAGCAGTAGAAAGATCATGAGCTTTGTTGTCTAAAGGACCTAAAGTAGATTCCTGGCTCTGACTTTTGCTGGCTGAGCGAGTTAATTAACTCCTGTATTCAACTGATAGCTATCGAGCATTTGTTATGTGTCAGGCCCAATGCCGAGCACTGGAGATACTGCGACTAAAAAGATGGTCTAGCTCTGCCTCCATAGCAGTAAAAATGCTCTTTAAAATTGCTCTTCTTCATGAGTCGATTGTAGTAATACTTACTTCATTGGATTTTTGTGAGGATTAAATTAAATGAGGTAACATATGCAAAACACTTAGCCTTTACACACCTGGGGATGCTCTGGGTTTCATTCCAGACCACTCCGAGAAAGTGAATATTTCAGTAAAAGAGCATACCATTTTTGGTTTCACAGTGCATGTAAAAGTTATATTTACACTATACTGTTGTCTATTAAGTGTGCAGTAGCGTTATATTAGTCTAAAAAATGCCCATACCCTTAAAGAATACTTTATTGCTAAAACATGTTAATGATTATCTGAGCCTTCAGTGAGTTAGAATCTTTTTGCTGGTGAAGTGTCATACCTTGATATTGATGGCTGCTGACTGATCAGGGTGGTGGTTGCTGAAGGTTAGGGTGGCTTTGATAATTTCTTAAATAAGACAACAATGAAGTTTGATGCATCAATTGACTCTTCCTTTCACAAAAAGTTTCTGTGTAGCATACTTTGCTTTTTGATAGCATTTTATCCCAGTATAACTTCTTTAAAAATTGGAGTCAGTCTTCTCAAACCCTGCTATTGCTTTATCAGATAAGTTTATTTCATATTTGAAATTCTTAGTTGTCATTTCAACAGTATGCACAGCATCTTCACCAGGAGTAGATTCCATCTAAGGAAACTACTTTCTTTGTTCATCCATAAGAAGCAAGTTTTATCATGAGATTACAGCAATTCAGCCACATCTTCAGGCCCTGCTTCTAAGTCTAGTTCACTTGCTATTTCCATCACATCTGCAGTTACTTATTCTTCTGAAGTCTTGAACACTTCAGAGTCATCTATAGGGTTGGAATCAACATCTGAACTTCTGTTTGTGTTGATATTTTGCCCTTATCTCATGAATCACACATGTTCTTAATGGCATTTAGAATGTCAGTCCTTTCCAGGTTTTCAATTTACTTTGCTCAGATCTACCAGAGGAATCACTATGACAGCAATAGCCTTATAAAGTGTGTTTCAGAAATAATATTTGAAAGTCAAAATTTATCCTTGAAAGGAATCTCTCAAATAAGCAATAGTTCTCAGCAGTGGACTTAAAATATTCAGTAGACTGTACAGTGAACAGATGACAATGCCGCCATCCAGGCTTGGTTATTCCATTGATAAAACATAGGCAGAGTAGATTTAGCACAATTCCTAAGGGTCCTAGGATTTTCCAAATGGTAAATGAGCATTGGCTTCAACCTAAAGTCACCTGCTGCATTAGATTCTAACAAGATAGCCTGTCCTTTGAATCTTTGAAGCCAGGTGTCAACTTCTACTCTCGCTATGAAAATTCTAGATAGTATCTTCTTCCAGTAGAACTATTTCATCTACACTGAAAATCTGTTGTTTAGTGTAGCCAGTTTTCTTGATTATTAATATCATAGCTAGATCTTCTGGATAACTTTCTGCAGCTTCTCCATTAGCACTTGCTGCTTCACCTTGCACTTTCATGTTATACCTATGGCTTCTTTCCTTAGACCTCATAATTCTGCTAGCATCCCACCTTTCTTCTGCTGCTTCCTCGTCTCTCTTAGACTTCATAGACTTGAATAGAGTTAGGGCATTGGTCTGGTGTGGCTTTGGCTTGGGAGAGTGTTGTGGCTGGTGTGATCTTCTATCCAGACCACTCAAACTTTCTGTATATCAGCAATAAGATTGTTTCAGTTTCCTTATCATTTGTGTGTTCACTGGAGTAGCACTTTTAATTTTCTTCAAGAACTTTTCCTTTGCATTTATAAGTTGGCTGTTTGGCTCAAGTGGCCTAGCTTTCAGCCTGTCTCAGCTTCTGACATGCCTTCCTCATAAGCTTAGTCATTTCTAGCTTTTGATGTAAAGTGAGAGATGTGTGACTGTTTCTTTCACTTGAATACGTAGAGGCCATTGTAGGGTTATTAATTGACCTAATTTCAATATTGTTATGTCTCAGGGAATAGGGAGGCCTGAGAAGGGGAAGAGGGGTGGGGGAAGGGCCACTGGTAGAGCAGTCACAGCACACACATTTATCAGTTAAGGTTGCCACCATATAGGTATGATTTTTGGTGGCCCCTCCAAACAATTACAACAGTAGCACCAAAGTCTCCTGATCACAGATTATTCTAACAGATACAATAATAATAATAATAGTAAAGTTTGAAATATTGCAATCTTTTTTTTTTTTTTTTGAGATGGAGTTTCATTCTTGTTGCCCAGGCTGGAGTGCAGTGGTGTGATCTCGGCTCATTGCAACATTCACCTCCCAGGTTCAAACAGTTCTCCTGCCTCAGCGTCACGAGTAGCTGGGATTACAGGCATATGCCACCACACCCAGCTAATCTTTTATTTTTAGCAGAGACAGGGTTTCTCCATGTTGGTCAGGCTGGTCTTGAACTTCTGACTTTAGGTGATCTGCCCTCCTCGGCCTCTGAAAGTGCTGGGATTAACATGTATGAGACACTGTGCCCAGCCAAAATTTTCAAAAAGTAACAGAGACATGAAATAAGCACATGCTGTTGGAGAAATGGCTCTGAGAGATAGCTCAATGTAGGTTGCCCCAATCCTTCAATTTGTAGAATATGCAATATCTATGAAGCACGATAAAGCAAAGTGCAGTAAAACAAAGTATACCTGTATGTGCTGATATAGTAAGCTTAAATTTTCATTATCACCACCCCTGCCAGGTGTGTAGATTTTGTCTTTATAATTTCATCTGTATATGAAACAAAGTAAAATCTGTTTTATTTCTTAGAAAGCTTTTTCAAAGCATCTATTATAATTTGGTGCATGTAGAAGACTTCTCAGTAATTATCCAGTACTCAAGAGACAATCTGCTGTGTGGGGTGACTGAATCCTAGTGAGCCTGCCCCACTGTGGCTGCAGTGACCTATGCACCCTACTACTGAGCTCCTGCACAGGAAGCGTCCTCTTAAGCCACTTGAGTACTGTTTACTGTGGATGACATTGTGCTTGCTGTGCTCTGTGGCTGCTCTCGGCTTTGGAAAGATAAGCACTTTATAGACACAAGAAATGCCCTGTGGGGAAGAAGTCTTATTGTACTGTGTGCTGAGATCTTTATTAGATGTAATGGTTTAGTGACCCTAGGGATAGGGTTAAAATCGTTATGATTATATGCTTTTGTGCCAAGCCACTTTTCAGCCTTTTTAAAGATGAAGGTTTTGTGCAGACTGATTCTTTCTTTCCTTTTCTTCTTTTTTTAAGGCAGGATCTCATTCTGTTGACTAGTGTGCAGTGGCATGATCATGGCTCATTGTAGCCTACATCACCTGGGTTCAAGGGATCCTCCCAAGAAGCTGGGACCACAGCCAAGCGCCACTGTGCCAAGCTACTTTTTAAATTTATTGTAGAGACAGAGTCTTGCATTGTTGCCCAGACGGGCCTTGAACTCCTGTGCTTAAGCAATCCTTCTGCCTTGGCCTTGCAAAGTGCTGGGATTACAGCCATGAGCCACCATGCCTGGCCTATAGAGCACCTTCTATGTACTCATTTACAGTGGTCTTGTGCAGGACCTTGGCATTACATTAAATTAATTAATTAATTTATCTTGAGACAGAGTCTCTGTTGCTCAGGTTGGACTGGTGCAGTGACACAATCTTGGCTTACTGAAACCTCTGCCTCCTGTGTTCAAGCTATTCTTGTACCTCAGCCTCCTGAGTAGCTGGAATTACAGGTACACACCATCATGCCTGGCTAAGTTTTGTATTTTTAGTAGAGACAGGATTTTGCCAGCCATGTTGGCTAGGCTGGTCTTGAACTCCTGACCTCAAGTGATCCGCCCACCTCAGCCTCCGAAAGTGCAGGGATTATAGGCGTGAACCATTGCACCCAGCCAACTAATTTTTCTTATAGAAATCCTCTGAATTCTGCGTACTTTCAGATGTTCACTCAGAATGGGTAATGCTGGGTATTAGAAAGTCATGTCCCTAGAAATCATAGCCTTATGGGGCTCATATTCTGTTTTTGCTTTTTTTTTTTTTTTTTTTTTGAGACGGAGTCTCCCTCTTTCGCCAGCCTGGAGTGCAGTGGCACGATGTCAGCTCACTGTAACCTCTGCCTCCTGGGTTCAAGCAATTCTCCTGCCTCAGCCTCCCAAGTACCTGGGACTACAGGCACATGCCACCACGCCCAGCTAATTTTTATATTTTTAGTAGAAACAGGGTTTCTCTTTGTTCGCCAGGATAATCTTGATCTTTTGACCTGGTGATCCACCCACCTTGGGCTCCCAAAGCACCGGGATTACAGGCATGAGCCACTGTGCAGCTGTGGGGCTCATATTCTTTCCATATTTTAGTGACCTAGCAAAGCCTACCTCCGTAACATTAACCAAAAGAAGGCTAGAGGGTGGAATAATGTTTGTTCCTAATTGATTTAGGTATTTTGGTTGTAACAGGATTGGTGATAGTGAAAGTATGAAGCAGAACTGAAAATAGAAATTTTGTGAAATTATCCTGGGGGAAAAGTGGCAAATCTTAAATTTCATATATAAGTTATAGCATTTAATTTACAACTTTTACAATTTAAAACATTTTAAAAATAGTTAATTTGAAATATTCCCAAGACTTCTAGAATTGAAATCCAAAATACTTAATAGCATGATGACACTTAGATAAACTATGTATTTACATCATCGTCTCTATTGCTAGGCTGAGTTTCTCAAGAACAGTGTCTGTTTCAGTTATGTTTGTTTCCCAGTGTTCATTTCATCCAGTGGGGGCTCAGTAGGTGCTTGTTGCACTGGCCTCCTTTGGCAGCTCTTCTGCCTCTTTCCTGATGTGGTATACCTAGTTGAATGTACCTTGTCAACTGGGAAAAGGCTTACATCTGTTTCCTTTAAAATAACAGAAAACAAATGCTTCCACTTGAACTCTGGCCTGCAGTATATGTGCATGTATGTATTTGGTCTGGCAAAGTGTCACATTTTTACTCTGTGAGTGCTGAGAATGTACTTGTATGTGTGTACACATTTCAGTCTACTGTTAAGTAGTTTTATCTTAGCCAGACTGCTGTGCCGCCAACAGCACCTCATCGTTAATGTCAAAAGTCTTTTTACAGATATAACCACAGACAAGCAGAGCCTTTAATTCAGATACTCTGTTGATTCACAACCAGAGAATTCAGTCTGGACTCACTTAGAAAACTAGATATAGAATAATGAACTAACTAAGGCTACTGGGAAAAGAAATATTTACTATAAAGTGGTAGGGTGCTTTGATATCATACCTAACAAATGTAATAATGAAAGATTAGTATTTGAGAATCAATATTGCATTAAACATACTGGAAATGGGCTATATCATTACAAGATTTAAGAAGTATTGTAGAAATTAAAAAGAAGAATGTTTAAAAATGTTTTAGTCACCTAGAAAATATAATGAAACATTCATTATATATGGAGCCAAGCAAACAACATGAATAGCTCACTTATCAGAAGAGGAAATTAAACTAACAACTCTCTCTGTGTGTGTGTATGTGTGTGTGTGTGTGTGTGTGTGTGTGTGATGTGTGTGTGTGATGTGTGGTTTTTATGTGTTAAAACTAAGATGTAGACAACCAAAATAAGCACAAATATTACTTGTTGCCAGGCAAGATTTTTGGTGTATGAACATAAAGAAGGAAATGACTTTGTTTTTGTGTTTCAAAATTGGAGATACATTTTATGGTAAGTTCCAAATTATTCTTTAATGGTTGGCATTAAAGAAGTCAATAAACAAATTACAAAGTGAAGTAAATATAGTGGATATAATATAAAACAGTAGAACTAGCCACATGTAGGTCTTTATCAATGGTGTTGAGTAGTCTAGGGAAATTTCTATTCAAAGAAAACTGTACTACATTCAGTGCCTGAATAGACTTGTCATATAAGGTTCAGCCATTGTTGAGCAATACAAAGTAAACTGTGAAGTTCTACATTGTATTGCTGATTCATTACTCAAAAGAAGGTATAAAATTATCTTTCACTTTACATACTGTACTCAGTGTAACTTGTATAACAAAATTATACTGTATTAAGCCAAGTATATTTCACTCTGATAATTTTTTTGAGAAGTCTACTATGTCACAAAACCTTAGGAAAATGTTACCTTAGAACTTAATCTAATCATCCTTGATTGAGTCACTGTAGAAATCTCACATGATTTAAAAAAGACAAGGATAGGGAGAGATTTGTTAAAGGATAGAAAACTACAGTAAGATAGGAAGAATAAGTTTTAGTCTTTTTTTACTGAAGTCCCCAACCCCTGTGCTATAGACCCATACCTGGCTGTACAGCTGGAGGTGAGCCATGGGTGAGTGAGAATTACTGCCTGAGCTCTGCCTCATGTCTGATCAGCAGTGGCATTAGATTGTCATAGTGACAGCAGTGTCAGGCTGTCTAGAGTGGCCACTGCCATCTTGCCAGCCACTAGAGGGAGGGCAAAAGGAGGAGGTGGACAGCCCCTTGCAGCCTGCTGTCCTAGGGGCCAGCCCCATTGTGGGCAGAGTTGCCACCTGCAATGGATAGAGAGGGGCCCCATGTCGTGGCCCCAGAGAGGGACCCTAAGACAAAGCTGGGCCTAGAGTGGTGCTGTGCTTGCACATGGAGTGAAGGGGCTGGTCATGGGGAACAGAGCTGGGACCATGCTTTGAGGGCCTGAGGTGGGAAGTGGGAGCAGTGGCTGCTTTAGGGACCCAGCCAGCTGTGCAGCCACTGTACCCACCTAGTTGAAGGTGCTGGGTTCCTACACCTTGGGAAAAGCCTCTGTCTGGGGCTGCCCAGGGCCATGTCCATGGGGTCTGCCCCACAGTGGGATGACTGCCAAGCCTGACATTCCCAACAGCTGGCCCATGATCCACTCCCAGAGGAGCCCCCCCCAAGTCAGGGCCCTGAGCCAAGTGAGGGGGAGCCCCAGGCTGTCCCTGAGCATAGGGACAATGAGGGGAGCTTGTGGCAATGTCAGTCCTACCCCAAATGCTGGCCCGGGCCTGGCAAGGAACTGAAGCCCTTGCCCCAATGTGTGAGGGGGCATGGCTGGGGTGCATGCTTCATGGAGACAACGGCAGCCAGGAACAGGCAGCAGCAGCACCCTCCCAGATGTGGCTGCAACCACTCAAGTTGGTGCTGTAGACCCAGGCCTCCCTGTGCTGCTTGCAGGCTCTGAAGTGCCCACTCCTACTGCCTGGCTCCTTCCAGCTGTCATCACCTGCTCTGATCTCAGAGCAATGTGAGGCTGAGCCCAGGTGCTGTGACAGCCTAGCCTGGGGGTGCATACATTTGGGATGGTGCTGACACACCAGTCATCTGCCACCTCGGCCCCCTCCAGACTTTGGGCACCAATGAGTGTGTAGGGGTTGGAAACTAATAAGGGCCTAAGGGCAGCTCAGTGCTCGCCTGCAGGTGCCCCTTGGTGCAAGCACCTGGACTCCATGGAGGGTGGCAGGAGGCAGATAGACTCCTGGGTAAAAGGGGGCAGGTCCCCAGTGAGGCCCCACCTTCAGTCCAGGGAGGGACTGAAGGCTGGGGGCCAGACTGCCAGTTTGGTGGGCCAGAATGGGAACTTGCGGTGCCTTTTCTGGGCCTGTTTATGACCACCCATGGATCAATTGGTGCACACTTTTTCCCTCTGAGGCCCACAAAAGCCTTAGGCTCAGCCAGAGTAGAGCAGACAATGGAATGACCAGCTGCAGAGAGGAGCTCCCCTCTCCACTGAGAACTGAATGCTTATTGCAATGACTTGCCTAGCAGAGAGGAATTCCTTCTCTGCTAGGAACTGAATGCTTGTGGTATACCCTGCCTGTGGAAAAGAAACCTGCAGGTTTCCTCTGAGCTATTCTATCTCTCAGTAAATCTCCTCTTCATCTTGCTCACCTTTCACTTGTTTGTATACCTCATTTTTCCTGGTTGCAAGACAAGAATTTGAGATCCACTGAATGGTAAGGCTAAAAAAGGTATAACACAAATAGGACTGAGACATGCCCCTTGCTTGCCACGTTGCAGATGAAGAGGAGAGAAGAGCTGCAGTCTTTCAGGGAACCCAGACCTGGGAGCTCCCCAAGCCAGGGCTGTGACTCTTTCTTTCTAATGTGTAAACTTTATGGTGGTTTACACATGTCTGTTTTATTAGTTTTGCAGACAGTAGACAGGAACAAAAAGGGGCATAGTCATTCTTGCTGAGAGTTAACCCAACGCTTCTCCAAGTAGTAGGATGTAAACTCAAGTAGGCTTTTGAGAGCTTTCCCTCAGTGACTTAATTCCATGCCCATTTCTGGACTTTGGAATATACTATGCATTTATGTAGCTTGTTTTTTACTTTATCAAATTTAAAGTGTTCATTATCAAACATTTATATTCTTATATTAAACTTTTATAAGTATAACCTGCTTTGATTCAGATATTTCACATGCAACGTGACATTGGTTGGAATAATGTTATGTTGTATGTAAAAGTGATATTAACAATCCTTTGACATACTTTGCACATTGCTATTTAATAAAGTTGATGATTTTTAACTC
Source organism: Plecturocebus donacophilus (assembly GCA_004027715.1). Taxonomy (NCBI): domain Eukaryota; kingdom Metazoa; phylum Chordata; class Mammalia; order Primates; family Pitheciidae; genus Plecturocebus; species Plecturocebus donacophilus. The sequence goes on from PVKP010007222.1 coordinate 62,518, forward strand.
TGTTGACATCATCTGGAACCCATAGGAAAACTCCATGATAATGTTTTATTTCTAGAAAGTCAGTCAATACATAAAAACAAAACAGAACAAACATAAAATCTTTGATTATCCATGCTTATGAAATGAGATTTCGAATGGAGTCACTTTGGTGCATCATACAAATTTATCAAATTATTGAAATTTTGCATCAGCAGGCACCTCAGAGATCAGATATATCCTTCAGGAAACCAGGTGCAAGACTGGTTAAGATATCTGTTTAAGGCCATACCATAAGTTGTTCATGGAGGCCAGAACAGAATCAGACCATTGTTGCACCTATGTTAGCACACAGTTTCTACCACATGTAATATTTACTGGTTCCAAGTATGAAATGTGCTAGTATCTCTACTTTTACATTGCATTGTTTCTTTTGATTTCAGAAATTATGAATATGGTCTTCTTTAGGATTTTGCTTTTCACTAGCCTTATAACAATCAGGTAGTTGTAGAAACCAGTCTCTTTAGACCTACCTAGCATTGGATTGAAAGTCGAGAATGGCAATTCCGGAGCATGTTGGTGGTAGACTGGTGGAGATGGTGCTGGAAGTCACTTCTAGAGCATGGTGAATTTGATAGGCAGGTGGGCAGAATAGCCTCAAAACATTCGATTTTCTGTATAAATATTGTGACACATAGCCTTTTAATAATAATAATGATAAAAATATTGAGTCTGAATGTTTACAATATAATTGGCACTATGTTTTAACACTCGAGGTATATTGTCTTATTTAATTCTAATAATCCTCCCTAAAGTAGTGGTAATATTCCCATTCTGATGATGAAAAAACTGAACCCAAGTATATAAACACTTGAAAGTGGTGGAGCAGAGCCTTTCACCCTAGCCAGTCTAACATACAGTTTTGGTATCTAGATTCTCCCAGAGAGAGATGATGAACATAATAGTCAATTTTTATCTAGAAGATTCCGACAAATACTTGTACAGTTTACAGCAATGATAAATACATATTTTAAATACATTTTAAATATATAAGTCATGGTGATGTTTACAATTGATCTAACCCCAAAGCTAATAAACTGTAAGACTTGCAGGAAAAATTATGAGTTAGAAGTAATTTGGGATTGAGCGCACTTTCAATGCTTAAGAGAATGTTTCTATAGAAGAATACAAGTATCCTGTTTTATACTTGTTCTTAGCAAAAAGACCAAGAAGAGATGTAAGAGCCTCTGTCAATGTTTGGAAATACATTAAAATTAAAAAGATATTACAAAAAGATATGTTTCTATTTTTTGGAATATTAGGAAAGATGATACAAACAGTACTTATATTTTCCTCAACTGCTGACATCAACATTCACACAGCCTTACAAATGCACCCTTTCTCATCTTTTTCTCCTAGAAGAGAGAAACATCCACGCTTCTTTCCTAAGAACAAATCATCTATCTGTTTCTCTTTCTGATGAACACTTGCCTTGTAGGTGATTCCTTCTCTCCATTTGATCTTTACCCTCTCCTTCCTTCAGTTGTCTATGCGCCATGGCTTCATTTTCTTACCTCCACCATACTCCTCCACCCACACTAACCTGGTTCCTGCTTCCCTCTGGCCTTCTAGTTGTTCTCTCTTAGGTCGCTAGTTCTGTCCTTGTCATGGAAATACTTGATCCTTTTCGTACTTCCTTTTACTAGATTCCAAGGCAACATTAGGTGTTGTGGACAACTACATCCATCAAGCAACTCTCCCTTCCTTTGGCTTCTCTGAAACCACCTATCCTCTTAGTCACCATTTTTTTCATTCACTTTTATAGCTTATATTCTTTTACCCAGCCTATTAAATGTGCGAGTTCTTTCCCTTTTGTATTAGTCCATTTTCATGCTGCTGATAAAGATGTACCTGAGACTGGGAAGAAAAAAGAGGTTTGGTTGACTTACAGTTCCACGTGGCTGGGGAAGGCTCACAATCATGGCGGAAGGCAAGGAGGAGCAAGTCACATCCTACATGGATGGCAGCAGGCAAAGAGAGAGCTTGTGCAGGGAAACCCCCATTTCTTGAACCATCAAATCTTGTGAGACTTATTCACGATCACAAGAACAGCACAGGAAAGACCTGGCCCTATGATTCAGTTACCTCCCACAACATGTGGGACTTCAAGATGAGTTTTGGGTGGGAACATAACAAAACCATATTACCTTCACTCTAAGTCTTTCAAATATATGTGTACATGCCTGTGTACAGGCACACACATACACACACACACACACACACATTTTTCCTTTACTAGGTTCCTCCTATTTGAACTCTAGACTAGGTCAGCTCTCTATTATATACTTCAATAGCACCATGTTGCTCTTTGTCTTCACATTCATCAGGTTATTTTTGTTTCTTTGGCGGTTGATTAATGGCTATCTCCACTCTTTAGAAATACTGTAAACTCTTTAGAAACAGGTACTGTATTTTATTTCATTATGTTATACTTAGTCCTAAGTGCTTCACCTTATGTGCTCAAGTCCTAAGAGCTCATAAGTGCTCAGCAATTTTTTTAAATGATTTATCTTTATCAGAACTACTTTCAAATTAGTTAAGTGAAAACAATCATAGAATTCAAAATTGACGTTGAAGGATTATATGCAGGTGAGTCAGCAGAAGATGTACTAGGAAAGTCTATGTGTCATTCTAGTTCGTATCTGAAGGCATAAGAGCCAGGAGAAATGATGGTAAGTTTCAGTCCAAAGGCAGGTAGACTTGAGACACAGAAAGACCTGATAATTGAGTCTGAGGGAAGGAAAAAGCCCAATTCTTTGCTTGATGATAGTTGAAATTCTCTTGCTTGAAGGAAGGTCAGCCTTTTTGTTCTATTCAGGCCTTCAACTGATTGGATGAGGCCCACCTACACATTTTAGGGCAATCTGCTTTACATAGTCTACTGATATAAATGTTGATTTCATCTAAAAACAACTTCACAGAAACACCCAGAATCATATTTGACCAAGTATCTGTACACTCCATGTCCTAATCAAGTTGACACATGGTCTTAGTCTGTTCAGGCTACTGTAACAAAAATAGAATATGCTGGGTAGCTTATAAACTACAGAAATTTATTCCTCACAGTTCTGAAGGTTGGGAAGTCCAAGATCAAGGTGCCCGCTGGTTCAGTTGTCTGATGAGGGCCTGCTTCCTGTTTCATAGGCAGCTGCTTCTTGCTGTAACCTCATGTGGAGGAAGAGAGCAAGGGAGCTCTCTAGGGCCCCTTTTATAAGGGCACTAGTCCCATTCATGAGGGATCCACCCTCATGACCTAATCACCTCCTAAAGAGCCCACCTCTAAATACCATTACTTGGGGAATTAGATTTCAACATGAATTTTGGGGGGACACAAATATTCAACGCAATAAAATTAACCATCACATTGATCAACTGAACATTTTTCATAGGCTGCTTTCAGCTAGTTTTCTTCAAATGTGCAATCCATAGGCCGTGTTTAAGCTATGCCTGACTTTTCAGTCCCTCCACATGTTGAAGTTACATTTTTAGTCTGATCTCTTACAACTTTCTTGTAATATCCAATGTTTTAGCTAGGTTCGTTGCTCTCCATAGCATGGATCTACTTTTCTTAGTGCTTTGACTTTGCTAATGTTGTTTTCCCCACTTTAATTAACCCATTCCCTACTAATCTTATTTTGTCTAGGACTTATCTAGCTTTCACAGGTTCAGAGTGAGTTTCAAACATCATCATGAAACCACCTCCAAAAATTCTGCAACCACCACTCTCTGTACAACTGTTTTGGTCCTTTTTACTCTTTACAATCCCCTCTTCTCCATGGGGGATATGTTCCAAGATCCCGAGTGAATGCCTGAAACTGAATAGTACCAAGCCTGATTTTAATTACTTGGAACACACTGATGTTCCTGTCTTCTATCCACAAATTTAATACATTTTCCATCTTAACTAAGCACTTACCATGTACGGTGGCTATAATTTTTGCAGTATGAGGTGCAGTAGCAAGACTAGCATGGATTTCTTTTTCCTTCTTCAAAATTTTATGGAAGATTCACTTTTATCATAGGTGTTATCAATCTCAGCATATTTTTTTTTCTTTCCTCATTAAGTCAAGAACTTTCACCTTTTCACTTAAAGGAAGCGTTTTACAACTTGTTTTTGGAATATCCAAGTTGTTAGCATCACTACTCTGCACTTTGGGGCTATTACTAAGTAGAATTAGGGGTTACATGAACACAAGCACTGTGACACATGGCAGTCAGTCTGATAACTGAGAAGGCTACCAAGTGACTAATGAATGGATGGCATCTACAGCATGGATACACTGCACAAAGGGAGGACTCCTGTTCCAGATGGAATGAAGCAGGGCAGCGTTAGATTTCATCACACTGCTCAGAATGGCACCCAATTTAAAACTCATGAATTCTTTATTCCCGGAATTTATCAATGAATATTTTTGGACCAGTGTTGATAAGGGTAACTGAAACAGCAGAAAGCAAAAGTGCAGATAAGAAGGGGACTACTGTACTGTTATTTAACCAGTTTGTTCTGTTTCCACTGGGGGCATATAAAGTCCAGGGGCAAAGGACCAACCTCATGTGTGTGGGTTTTCAACACTCTGCACATCATATGCTGCAGTAAATGTGTTGAGTGAAGTTTCAGCTATCTAACAGGTTGCTGTGGGGTATGCTTGGCATAATTCTGGTTCTCTTTCCAGGGAGCACAGTTGCTTGTCTAATATTTTTTTAAGATTTGGCTGAAACTCTCTTATCCTATCAACTGTTGGACAATTTTTGACTTCTTAAGAATTTGTTGAGAATAGGAAATTTATTCTGCAACCCCTTTGTAGCTCATTCTACTTTCTGAATGACATTCTTGCCTTTATTGTCTTATTAATTCAAAAGGAAATGATATTTTTTTCTCATATTTGATTAAATTCAGCAGATACTTTGTTGATAGCCTTCAGTGAGCAAAGTGTCACATCAGGTAGCAAAGTGTCACATCAGTGAGCAAAGTGTCACAATCAGTGAGGTTGTACAAACGTGAATATGATATAGTGCCTGCCTTCAGGGGGCTCACAAACTCCCGAGGAAGCAAGGAGGTCAGAGAGAGAAGACATGTGTTTAACTAATTCTCATGCAATACAGAATAAATGAATATTTTGGGAATTATAATTTATATATAATTTGTGATATTGTTTGGCTGTGTCCCCACCCAACTCTCATCTTGAATTGTAGTTCCCATAATCCTCATGTGTTGTGGGAGGGATCAGGTGGAGATAATTGAATCATGGGGTCAGTTTCCCCTTCCCTTTTCCCATAACAGTGATTTAGTTACCACATGATCTGATGGTTTTTATAAGGGGCTTCCTAATGTGCTGGGCACTAATTCTCTCCCCTGCCACCAGGAGAGGTGCCTTCTGCCATGATTGTAAATTTCCTGAGGCCTCCCCAGCCATGCAGAACTGTGAGTTAATTAAATCCCTTTCCTTTATAAATTACCTGGTCTCAGGTATTGCTTAATAGCAGCATGAGAACAGACTAATACAATTTGGGTGTATAATCCCTTCCCCTCGGAGTTTCCAACCTAGTTGGAGATTCAGCTAAATAAATGCAGATACACGTGGAAAAGACTTTGATAGGATCAGCACAGTTGGTTAGGAAGCACGTATGGGGGCCTGTTCCTTAGACTTGCTTACATAATAATTTAGTTGACACTCTTTTTTCTGATTTGATATGGACCAGTTCATGTTAAGTTAATAAAAGTTGGCCCCAGTATGGGATCATAGATTTGATACTTAACACATTTTATTTTACCTTAAGTTTTATAAATCTATATTTATTTACCAATTATTGATCTATGACCAAAGCTTTTTTGGTTCTAAGTATAGGTTCTCTCATTAGCATTTGCTGTCATATTTTTTCATAATGACTCAATATCTAGTTTTACTCTTTTTAAAATAGTATGAGTAGACTCTTACAAAGCAACCTAAGTGCAGAATCCTTCTAGAGTTGTGATTTTCCCCTATCTTTTATAATTGTTTTGCCTCACATAATTTGGCCATTTCTTTTATAGACTTATCTTTGAGAATTTCCAAAACATTCAATTGATTATCTTAGAAACAATTGAATTTTTCTTACTCAGCTATCTTTATTTAAAATATAGTTAAATTATATGATTACAGTAACTTGTCCCCAGCATTTTAAATAGGTGTAGGAATGAATGTGTGGGACTGTGGGAAGCATGTCTGACAGTCAGGTGGTAGGAACAGAATGTGTGGGCAAACCAGACAGCAGCTTCCTAATTGAGAAGACTTCGTGTTGGGCATCATTCAGTAGATTTTAGGGTATGCATAGTGTCAGTTAAGTTTATGACCCAATTAAGAGGAGGTCAGTTAAAAAAGCTTCTTATATAAATAAAGCAAATTTGCAATAAGAACATGTCTGCCCTCTAATCATTTGTGTATAAAATGGCTGCCCTCTCCTCCGCAGCACTATCTGATTCTACATTTTCATGGTTTGTCAATATCGATAATTTATTTTTAAATAAAAAAGGTGAAGTATATATATTTTTCTTTCAAAAGCCACTGCTTCCAAAGCTCACATTACAAGAAAACATAGCAACTCTTTATGTTTATTTTATCTTCTTTTCTGTTGATGCCTTTCTCCACAATATCAGATTTGTGTCATGAAATGGTTCAAACATTACTATCTCTGCTTGACCCCCTCAGAGAAAGATATGTGTATACATACTCATGTATGTTAGTAATTCGTGATTGATATTCTTTACTTACAGACTTGATATTTTGTTTAATATAGTATTCTGTCTTCAGGAATCATATTAAACTGTTTCTTTACTGTATGGCTGATTATAAGCTATGATCAGTAAACATGATTTTATTTGCAGTTGTTTGAAACTTCATTTTTCTTATAGGACCTGATTAATGCACTCCAAACATGAAATTGATGTATCCTGCCCTGTTCTTTGTTTTAAATACATCTGTCATTTTCTACCTCACATTATTTTTTTATTTGAATTTGCTTGCTTCTTATTTTCAAATAAAATAATTTTTAAGAATATTATTTTGCTTCATTCAATTTTTGTTCAGAAGACCACTCCAATGAGCAACCCTAAACTCTTAGTGGTTTGTAGCAACAGAGGTTTATTTCTTGCTGACAAAAGTATGGGCTGCCAGAGGCTATGACTCTGTCCACAGCTTGGCCCCACATGGCATCTGAAGATACAGCCCTTATCAGGGACATGTGTTCTCCTGGCAGAGGAGAAAGACAGCAGCAGCCAAAACATGACATTTAAAGCTTCCACTTGGACGTGGTTCACTTTGCTTCTGTTCACATTTCATCAGTTAGTGCAAGTCACCTGGCCAAACTCGTCAGGTATACCCACTCCCCAAAGGAAGCTTTCTGAGTTACATGGCAAGTTGGGATAGTCTTCTTATTGGGAGGAGAGTGAATAAATAGGAATCCTATGGTCTGTTAACACTTATATCTTATTTTTATTTTTATTTATTATTTATTTGTTTTTGAGACAGAGTTTTGCTCTTATCACCCAGGCAGGAGTGCAGTGGCGCAATCTTGGCTCACTGCAACCTCCACCTCCCAGGTTCAAACAATTCTTCTGCCTCAACCTCCTGAGTAGCTGGGATTACAGGCACCCATCACCATACCCAGCTAACGCATGTGTGTGTGTGTGGGTGTGTTTGTGTGTTTAGTAGAGATGGAATTTTGCCATGTTGGGTAGACTGATCTCAAACTCCTGACCTCAGGTGATCCACCTGCCTTGGCCTCCATAGTGCTGGAATTACAGATGTGAGCTACCACACCCAGCCGGTTATGTCTTAATTTAAAGACTTTTGGTTTTATTGTTGGATTAGAGATACATTTTGTGAATTTTAATGTGAAAATGATTTTTTGTCAGTGTCGTAATTGAGCTCTATAGAAATACTGATATGCAGGTTAAGACTAATTCAGGAGTATAGTCAAGAAGATTTATGTGAGAGGATATTAAATATCAAATCCTTACTATTTCATTCTGTTTTCTTTTTTGCACCTTCATCACCTGTCTTTTACTTCTACTGATTATAGGATAGCAGTCCAGAGACTTTTCTTCCTCCACACTGGTATAACTTGTTCATTTGTAAGCCCTTGCATTGTTTTGAAGATAATTTCCTTTTGCATGGATTACCCCGTTAGTCATGTTAGCTGGATAGTGTGGATTTTCACAATTTACTACCTTTTCAATACAATGAATTGTGCCTTTGCCAATTTTACAATCATGGTTTTTCTTACAGTTTCCACATATGGATAGCAGCCTGCCAACAAGAAAAACAAAAACTGAGTTAAGCGACATACAGATACAGCTGAAATACCAAATTACCCATGGCTCTCCTGGAGTTATATTTATTTGCACACAGTGGAGACTAGTATTTCCTTATGAAACAAGAAACTTTTACTGTTTTGAAATAGCAGAACTGAACCTCAGATGCATGAGTTCATTAGGATAGATTTATCCTAGTGAGGCATGGCACTTGAGAAGAGACAAAGGGCAAATTATCAGAGAAAGTTGAGGTGTACACATAGTGCCTGATGTGGAAGAGTGATAGGGAATTTGAAAATTAGATTTATCTCCTAGATATCTAGGAGTAAATGTTTCTGTGTAGTGATAGAAACAGAAATAATTAGACTGGAAGGCATCTTGAGTTCATTTGGTCCTAACCACAATGCAGAAGTAGTCACATCGATAAAATCTTATTAAAGCATGGCTTATCTTACTCTATGTAATGTTGTAGAATGGGCCTCTCAACCTTACAAGTTTGTATATTCCAGCTTTTCATAGGAATACTAGTTAAGTATTTCTCTTAATTCCATGCCATGCTTTGTTTTAGTAGGGTGAGGTCTGAGAGGGAAAGCAGTAATCAGATCAGCCTGTATATATACTTTTCCTTTGAAATTCATTAACTAGATTCTCCTAAAGATGAGTTTATTTCACTTGTAATTGAATCTAGCTCTAGAAGGGATGAGATTATAAAGTCCAACTCTGTCCTTTTACAGATAAAAATAGATTTCTGATGATAAGAGGCTTCTCCAAGGTGACAGAGCCTCAGAGTGACCAAGCCAAAGCCAGAAGATAGTCTTCATTAAGTGTTCTTCCTGTCATATACCACCTATAAGGAGCTACTCTAAGAATATATTAATATCAGATGTAGCTAGGCAGTGGAATGTAAGCTTCTCCTGTGCCTGAGACTGAGGCCACATTGTAAACTATGTTTTGAGCCCACTGCCTGACCACAAAAGAAGAATACTGTAAGTTACTGAAGTAAAGAGAAAGAATAAAAACTTACATGGGGCCAAAATCTCTTCAGCCCTTAAATGCATTGGATTATTTTAGGCTCATTTGGAAAATATTTTATCTAGGGAAGTCAAAATTATAGTCGCGTAATTTCATAACTAATTCTATTTCATTCCTGACCTGATTATTCTAGTTCTCATGATGCTAGTCCTGGCCTTAGGTTCAAGATTGGCTCCAGAATTTACTATCTGTGGGATCTTGACATTTTATTTTTTCATCTCTGAGCCTCAGCTTTCCCATATGTAAAATGTAGGCATGTTGGAGGGGCTTCTTTGGAGAAGTTCCTATTGGAGACAGACCTTGATGTTAACCATTTTCTATATGCCAGGTGTACCTTACATATTCTATCTTATTTAATACTCAAAACAATTCTTTGGAGTAGATACTATTGACCCCATTTTATAGGTGAGGAAACCTAGACTAAGAGAAGTTAAGATAACCTTGCCTAATGATCTGTATCTAATAAGTCATATACCAGGATACAAATTCAAGTCTGTCTGACTCTCAAGCCAGTATGTATCCAGCATACGGGACATTTCCATCCATATCTCCAAGGGTTCCATGAAGGTAAGATGAGCTAAAGTACACGAAAAACTAGAAACTGCAAAGTGCTATATAAACAAGGGATACTGTTATTTCTTCTAAGTGTTCTTAGCCACACATCAGAAATTAGCAGTAGAGTCCAGTCCAAAGCATTAATAAGTCTAGGGGCATTGTATTTTCTATTTTACAATGAGGACATTGAAGTCCATAGGGATAAGAAATATGCCAACATAGTCATAAAGTGACAGAGCAGTACTGATTCCTAATCTGGTTCCAAAGCCTACCATCTGGCTGGCTTCTCCAGCACTTTCCCTCAGGCATTGATATTAGCCCCTGGCATAGAAGCTGGGATTCTGTTACCCACAAATTGATTTTCTGTGATAGAACTCCTCACCCAGTGTGCTGAGATATGTTGGGAATCTAAGAATTAGGTTACTAGTCTGGGGTGATATACTGATGATAGTAGTATTTTCTTATAGTATTGTTTAAGACCATTTATATAAAGTTAACCATTCAAAACTTATAAAAGTTAAAATGTTATTTGAATATGATTGTATTTGTATGACTACTCCTCTAAACTTTCTGAATTTAGAAATGATGATTTTGATGCATAAGAAGTTTGGTGGTACCCCTGCCTCTAGAGAATGGTCAGTAGTGGCCACACCACATGGCACTACCTCTGATTTTTCTGCTGAAGCATCATAGCCAGGTTATTGCCTTTTTATTCTGTATTTGTTTATCTTTATTACAAAAGTTTGTTTTGAAAACCTTGACGACCATCATATTTGGAGAAGCTTTTGTATGTGGTTTGCCAGCCAATCTGAATCCCATATTATATGATGTTACCAAAATGATCAATCTGATGCAATCTAAACCACTGCTATTGTTTTACAGCTTTGTTCAAAGAAACAAAATTCTACTGTCTTCTTTTCTTATCAAAATGCATTTCTTGCTCAAAGGAAGAACTTCTCGAGTCAATTTATCATCTAAAATAATTTTTTTTTGTTTGGGGATTATGAATGACTCACTTTGTAGATTTGTTGAAGGATAGTAAATGACTGAATTGACTAATATTCTAGGGTACTTTAGTGAAGGTTCACTTGAAATTATATTTATACATACAGTAGAGAGATAAATTTAAAGCAAAATTCTGAGTTAGTATTTTGTTTAGAATCTGTAAGAAGAATCATTATTAAGTACAGCAACATCTGTGAATGCTTCAGGGAAAACTTAATTACCTTGGACTCATCCTTGACCCTTCCTCTCTCACACTCCGTATACAATCTATATAAGGGAAAGCATCTGCTTTCCCTTCAAAGCATGTTCAGAATGATTACTTCCCACTGCCTTTACTACTCACTGCTACAGTCCTCACTGAGACACCACTATCTATGACCTGGATTATTTTAATAGCTTCCCAGCTGTAAATAAATAAAGGAAAAGTTGAGTAAGCTTTTTATTAATGTATTGTTTTTCTTCTAACACAAGTATTTTACAATATGTTATTTTAAAAATACCAAACAAGTATTATGATACTAGCTTGTACTTGATAATTCTTGTCCACTTGAGAAAATCATCTTTTGGGGAGGTGAGAGCAACACATATTAGAATTCATTGATCACATGAATTAATTGACAAAAAACACAGAAGTAAATGGTAACAATTGAAGTGAAGGCAATTAATAGAGAGAACTCCTAATTAAAAGTTTCTACATGAATTTAGTAGATAGAGAAAGTTTCTTGAAGGAGGATGAAAGTGAGATGTGTCTCAGAGGACACAGAGGAATTATAGCAAGGGGGCCAAGTGGCATCTTTGCAGTTGTTCTAAGATAGGAATTAGCTCAGTGTTTTCTGAGAAGTGTACTAGTTGGATGGAAAAAGAAGAGCAGGTACATTTGAAGGAGACTGGGGATAAGAGAATGACGTGAAAATTCAGATTATGGGAGTTCACTTGGTCAGCTGTTGGAATCGTCCTAAATGTTGAGAATCCTGATCTGGACCTGGAGATGGTGAAGGAGGTGGGTCTAGTCAATGTTGTTTTTAGGAAATCTTAAGTGGAGTTAAGTCCAAACCAGAGCAACACATTAGCATGCTAACAGGTGATCCAGAGCATGACAAGAGGAGATCCAGGGCAGAGCATTTCAGAGCTCTGCTAGGCAGGAAGTAGAGCTGTATTATATTTTGGTTGAGAGCATTTTGGCCAAACAAAATGTAATCAAAAGCAACATGGTGAAAGCAACTTTGTGTGATAGTTTGGTTGAAACAGACTTTGGGAACGAAATGAGCGTGTTAACCACTGGCATTCAAGTTTTTGTTAAATAGTAATGATAGTAGCTATCACTCATGAATGCTTTTCACATGTAGGGCACCTTGCTAGATTGGCACATATTGCCATCTTTAATCTTCACAGCCATTCTATGAGATAGGCATTATTATTTTCTTCATTTTACAGATGAGGAAATTGGTGGTTTGGGAGATTAAGCTGTTTGCTCAGTCACATAGCAAGTCAACCTAGAGTGAGACTTTGAACCCTGAACAGCCCAAAGCCCTGCTCTCTTTGGTCATCATGTAGTATTGCTTCCTGGTATCAAGGAACATGGTTCATTAATTATCCATTGTTATCTTTAACTACAAAAGTAATACATAAAATAAATGAATGGGCTGGGCACAGTGGCTCATGCCTGTAAACCCATTGCTTTGGGAGGCCAAGGCAGGCAGATCACAAGGTCAAGGAATCGAGACCATCCTGGCAAACATGGTGAAACTCCATCTCTACTAAAAAATACAAAAACAATAGCTGGGGCATGGTGGTGCACGCCTGTAGTCCCAGCTACTTGGGAGGCTGAGGCAGGAGCATTGCTTGAACCTGGGAGGCAGAAGTTGCAGTGAGCTGAGCTTGTGCCACTGCACTCCAGCCTGGTGCCTGGCGACAGAGTAAGACTCGTCTCAAAAAAAAAAAAAGAATTAATTAATTCTAGAAAAATTATAAAATGTAAAGTAGCAGAAGATGACTATACAGAATACAGTTTCCTCAATTAGAGACAGCCCAATTAACACCTTTGCTTACATATCTTTTTCTTTTTTGGGCATATTGATTTATATACATTTTTAAAAATTAAAATGACATTTGATAAATCTTTTAAAACCAATTGTTGGACATTTGACTGTTTTCAACTTACATTGTTGGGCCTTTAGGCTGTGGTGACTTTTTGATACTACAAACAGTATGCAATAGAAGTAATCAGCCAAAAACAATCTGCAAATAAAATAAAGCAAAATGAACCGAGACTAAAAAAGGACAAAAATTTCAAAACAATAGGCAGTAATACAAGAGATGAATAACAATTATAAAACCATTCATTCTCTAAATATGTTATATTCAAATTATAATGCTCTGAAAACCAATGGCTGGTTTTTGCTTTTGAGCAGGCCTTGATGTTGAACAAGTTTCTAAGTGTTTTTTTTAATTTAATTTTTTTATTGCATTTTTGGTTTTGGGGTACATGTGAAGAACATGCAAGACTGTTGCATAGGTACACACGTGACGGTGTGATTTGCTGCCTTCCTCCCCTTCATCTATATCTGGCATTTCTCCCCATGCTGTCTCTCCCCAACTCCCCACCCCTTGCTGTCCCTCCCCTATTTCCCCCCAACAGACCCTAGTGTGTAGTGCTCCCCTCCCTGTGTCCATGTGTTCTCATTGTTCAACACCCGCCTATGAGTGAGAACATCCGGTGTTTGATTTTGTGTTCTTGTGTCAGTTTGCTGAGAATGATGGCTTCCAGGCTCATCCATGTCCCTACAAAGGACACGAACTCATCGTTTTTGATGGCTGCGTAATATTCCATGGTGTATGTGTGCCACATTTTCCCTGCCTAGTCTATCATCGATGGGCATTTGGGTCCATTCCAGGTCTTTGCTATTGTAAACTGTGCTGCGATGAACATTCGTGTGCATGTGTCCTTATAGTAGAATGATTTATAATCCTTTGGATATATACCCAGTAATGGGGTTGCTGGGTCAAATGGAATTTCTATTTCTAGGTCCTTGAGGAATCGCCACACTGTCTTCCACAATGGTTGAACTAATTTACACTCCCACCAACAGTGTAAAAGTGTTCCTATTTCTTCACATCCTCTTTAGCATCTGTTGTCTCCAGATTTTTTAATGATCGCCATTCTAACTTGTATGAGATGGTATCTCAATGTTGTTTTGATTTGCATTTCTCTAATGACCAGAGATGAGCATTTTTTCATATGTTTGTTGGCCTCATGTATGTCTTCTTTTGTAAAGTGTCTGTTCATATCCATTGCCCACTTTTGAATGGGCTTGTTTGTTTTATTTTTTGTAAATCTGTTTTAGTTCTTTGTAAATTCTGGATATCAGCCCTTTGTCAGATAGGTAGACTGCAAAAATTTTTTCCCATTCTGTTGGTTGCCGATTCACTCTAACGACTGTTTCTTTTGCCGTGCAGAAGCTGTGGAGTTTGATTAGGTCCCATTTGTCTATTTTGGCTTTTGTTTCCGATGCTTTTGTTGTTTTGGTCACGAAGTCCTTGCCTATGCCTGTGTCCTGAATGGTTTTGCCTAGATTTTCTTCTAGGGTTTTTTATGGTGTTATGTCTTATGTTTAAGTCTTTAATCCATCTGGAGTTAATTTTAGTGTAAGGAATCAGGAAGGGGTCCAGTTTCTGCTTTCTGCACATGGCTAGCCAGTTTTCCAAACATCATTTGTTAAACAGGGAATCCTTTCCCCAATGCTTTTTTTTTTTTGTCAGGTTTGTCAAAGATCAGATGGTTGTAGACATGTTGTATTGCCTCCGAGGCCTCTGTTGTGTTCCATTGGTCTATATCTCTGTTTTGGTACCAGTACCATCCTGTTTTGATTACTGTAGCCTTGTAGTATAGTTTGAAGTCCGGTAGTGTGATGCCTCCCGCTTTATTCTTTTTGCTTAGAATTGACTTGGCTATGCGGGCTCTCTTTTGGTTCCATATGAAGTTTAAGGTGTTTTTTTCCAGTTCTGTGAAGAAGGTCATTGGTAGCTTGATGGGGATAGCGTTGAATCTGTAAATTACTTTGGGCAGTATGGATATTTTCACGATATTGATTCTTCCTAACCATGAGCGTGGAATGTTTCTCCATCTGTCTGTGTCCTCTTATTTCATTGAGCAGTGATTTGTAGTTCTCCTTGAAGAGGTCCTTTACGTTCCTTGTTAGTTGTATTCCTAGGTATTTTATTCTCTTTGTAGTAATTGTGAATGGCAGTTCATTCTTGATTTGGCCCTCTTGAAGTCTGTTATTGGTGTATAGGAATGCTTGTGATTTTTGCACATTGATTTTATATCCTGAGACTTTGCTGAAGTTGCTTATCAGTTTCAGGAGATTTAGGGCTGAGATGATGGGGTCTTCTAGATATACAATCATGTCGTCTGCAAATAGAGACAATTTGACTTCCTCCTTTCCTATTTGAATATCCTTTATTTCGTTTTCTTGCCAGATTGCTCTGGCTAGAACTTCTAGTACTATATTGAATAGGAGTGGTGAGAGAGGGCAACCTTGTCTAGTGCCAGATTTCAAAGGGAATGCTTCCAGTTTTTGCCCGTTCAGTATGATATTGGCTGTTGGTTTGTCCTAAATAGCTTTTATTATTTTGGGATACGTTCTGTCAATACCTAGTTTATTGAGGGTTTTTAGCATAAAGGGCTGTTGAATTTTGTCAAAGGCCTTCTCTGCATCAATTGAGATAATCATGTGGTTTTTGTCTTTCCTTCTGTTTATGTGGTGAATTAATTATGTTTATAGACTCACATATGTTGAACCAGTCTTGCACACACCTGGGATGAATCCTACTTGATCATGGTGGATAAGCTTTTTCTTTTTTTTTTTTTTTTTTTTTTTTTAGAAAAAGAGAGAAAAGGAGAAA